>JAOUQW010000021.1:2772924-2807887 GCA_028565825.1 Olivaichthys viedmensis | reverse complement strand
GGGTCAGAGGTCAGGGTCAGCCATGATACAGCGCCCCTGGAGCAGGGAGGGTTAAGGGCCTCGCTCAAGGGCCCAACCGTGGCAGCTTGGCGGAGCTGAGGCTTGAACCCACAACCTTCTGATCAGTAGCCCAGTGCCCTAACCACTGCCCCTTAATAAATATAAGATTTTTTTTATATATGTTTTGTAATATTTGTATATATTGTAGTTTATGTAGTTCATTGTAGTTCCATAGGGTAGACGTTGAAAGATAATGTAATTAGTGGTAGTCTATTGGGCAACGTTAGCCAAGTTCACCATAATTAATGCTAGCCACCAACGTTAGCTAAGTTTACATTATTTAACGGTAGCTAGTTGGGTACCTAGCCTTCTCTAGCCAGCAAAAACTCACCACAACCCTGTATGTTCTGTTTTCCATACCCGACAGAACCAATAATCTATCCCTCAGACATGCTGCACTCCGTACAGTGATTTTAGTTTTATTTATTTATTTTTTACTCCTGTGTATACTCTTCTCCTCATCCCTAAAACTCACATCATATCTGAAAAGATACCATGGAGAAATACGCTGGGGAGACGGCTGAGATGACTATTTTGACAATAACGTCAAATTAAATTAAACGTCAGACATCAAACGTCTGATTGGTGCGTTTTGCTTTAGGATTGTTGGGAGTGTAGTACACATAGCTTATGTTAAGCTAATCTTGGACGTTTTAGGCACGATCGCTAATAAAAGTTTCAAATCTGTGGCGTGTATTTACAGGATGCTCTGGCGGAGACACAGAGGAAGTCCCAGCAGAGAATTCAGGACCGAGAGAAGGAGTTGCAGGAGCTGAGGCAAGCAACTCAGTCTCTCACTGTGAGTACAATCCACAGATGGGTCCCTCTAGTGTTGCCCATGCACATAGAACATGCACATAGGCTTCTTAGTGGGCTCTTTAATCGTTATCTGGCTTCAACTTTAGGCCATTAAAGGGGCAGTTGGTCATTTTTAAGAGCCCTCTGCTGCCTGCGAGGCGAATTGCAATTGCAATAAAAACATTGACAAGCCTCCTCCCCAAACCGACCCCACCTCTTCTAATGAAACTACATATGCCCTTTAAAGAAAATGGGCAGAGCTGAGCAGCTCTGTTTTGGTTGGGGGCGGAGCTAATGTCCGGGCTGGAAAAATGTAAGCAGAAGTCTGAAATGAAGAAACTAGCCAGATCCGTTGCATGGCAGTATTGCAAATCACAGTTTTCTAAGGTACCTTTCAACTTGTATGATTATTGTAGGTCTAAGAACATCTAAAAATGGCAAACTGCACATTTAATTATCATTCATGGTAACGGGATTTATAGATTGCTCACTTTGTACTCAAAGTATTTTGTGTAAACAATTTTTAGTTTGTTCTTTTTTTTTGATCTTCAGGCATTTAAGTATAAGCCTGAAGATCAAAATGTCTTTAACATCATGAAAAACATACATTCAAATGTGTCCAAAGTAGGAAAAGAAGGATTAGATTTGCCTCATCAAGGTAAAGGGGTGAAGAAATTAAAAATGTAATGTACTGTGATGCATATATGGTCATAACATCTTGTCATATCAGCATATAGTCTCTGATGCACTTTTATATATGTACTGCTTACAAATTGCCTTTTTATCTCATGACCAGGAGTCATTTAGATCAGTGTTCTTCCTGTGATCAAACCTGGATGAACAGAGCCAATGAATCAGCAAGGTTTCTTTTATACATTTAAGATACATTTGTTTCTCTCACCCCCTAGCTCTCAGCACAGGCAGCTCTGGAGGAGAGCGAGCGGATCTTCACCGAGCTGGTTTGCTGCATAGAGCGGCGGCGTGCGGAGGTGAAGGAGCTGATCCGCGCTCAGGAGAGAGCCGCCTCGAGCCAGGCTGAGGAGCTGCTCCGCCAGCTCGAGCAGGAGTTCGCCGAGCTGAAGAAACGACACGCTGAGTTAAACCAGCTGGCTCAAACAGAGGACCAGATCTCCTTCCTGCAGGTAGGACTGCCGATGAGTGGTCAGATATCGCTCATAGAGCTTTGAGACGGAATGTAAATTGTGAACACGTGGGGGTGTACATCTGTCCATTTTCTTCTCGCTCATGGGGCGTTCTTCCACTGCACATTGAAAACAAGAACCAACCCAAAACAGGAGTAAAGGAAACTTTGGGTTCTAGTTCATTTTTCCTCAACCTGAAAGACGAGTGTAAAGCTAGGCCAGTTTTAAAATGCGGTCAGAGGTTACAACAAGACAAAACATCCACACCGTGATACAATTAAAATGATTTTACTTACAATCGATTGTTGACAAAAAGATGACGAAATAAAAATAACGTTGTGAAGGCGTTATCAATGCACTAAAAAACGTCAGTAAACTCGGCACGCCTTATGATCAGGTGTTTCTGTTCGTTTGTGCTGCGTTTGTGCCTTTTTTGTGCGTTTTCTTGCATGCACTTTGTAAGAAGTTGTACTGGATGGTCAGATGTCTCTTCCTGTGCACAGATTTGTGTGTTATCTGTGCAAGTTTTTGAATACCTGCTATATACAACGTTGCACATATTGTTTTATTTTAGTTTTTCAGATTTCAGTATCATTAATTTACTGCCTCTTCCTCTGCTCGATGTTCTTGTTTAGAACTACGGGTCGACGTGTGCCCAGCCTGTGTGTATGGACGTTCCCAACATCGCCGTGGACCCCAGCTTTGGGTGTGTGATGAGTGCGGTGTCTGAATTCCAGGCCCTGCTCGAGGACGTGTGCCAAGGTGGATTGGTGAATATCTCGGAGAAAAGTGAGCAGAGTTATTGAGCTGTTTTGACACTTGCTTCACAAGTAATGCATTCGTAAGGAGATCATTAAGTTGAATGTATTCCCCTCACATTAATGCTATATAGTGTAGACGAGACAATAACAAGTAGTGAAGTACATTTTTCCCATCCATATACACATATAAAATGGGGAAAAATATCATGGTTCCAGGATTAGAGTGTAACATACAGGGCTCCGTAGACATGGCTACACTGTTGTCAGGGCTACAGGGGTGTCAGGGCTACACGGGTATCAGGGGTGTCAGGGCTACACGGGTGTCAGGGCTACACGGGTATCAGGGGTGTCAGGGCTACACGGGTATCAGGGGTGTCAGGGCTACACGGGTATCAGAGCTAAAATAATAAAACAGAATTTATAGTACATAACTGGTGTTTGTCATGTAGCTGCTCATGGTAATCTTTTTTTTTTTTTCTCTCTTGATTACAGTCAGTGATGTTACTGTTATTCAGAATACAAAACCAAACGCAGATGCAGAGTCGAACACAGGTGAGAGGAAAATAAGTTTCTCACTCATTGTTGCAATGACTATATTAGCTCACGACTAACTATTTATTGATGCTGATGTGTGGAGTGTTGAGCTTTTTTTTTTTTTCAGGCTATGATAAATCCTGTTTATGTAGCTTGTATTTTGCAGTTAGGTTTGTGTGCAAAGATTCACAGATTTGCGATGGGCATAACTTTGTGGTCCTGTACTTAAACATAAAACGAGTAATCGATTACCCAATATTTAAAATAAACAGTCTGGAGCATTGCTTTACTTCACAGCTTAATAACAACTTAATAACAGAAACACAAAGTTTTACTTTTTAGGCTAAGTGGCATAAACTATGCAGCCAATGGAATTACGTTAGTGTTGAATGCATTTAAATATTAATTAGCATATAATTATATAGTGCCACAGACAGAGTGAACATTAGCAGTAGAGCTACACTATGTGTTCATATCACATAAATCACAGAAGGTGCAAATTGTGTCGCTTTCTTAAAGAAAATCACAAGGAGGCAGTATCATATTTTTTATCATAAACTCGATCACTACAGATCTATATGTATTTATGTATTTTATTGTCGCCAATATTTAGCTTGATTTTACATTTCGTACACTACCCATGATCTACATAAAAATCCGCCCCTTCTAACACACAGTTAGGCCGAATGCCAAATGGCCTCATATTCACCATACAAGCTCACTACATAGGGTATGACAGTGACATTTCAGAACCTATGTAGTGCACTTTATTCCCAATAGAACACCATTTGGATCCAGCCACAGAAAAAAATATAACTTTCTTAAGTGTCTGTTTGGAAATTAACTACTTGCGTGTAATATATCTTTTAGGACACTTTGTTTTTTATATTTAATGAAAAAATATATACATAATCTAAAAATATGGGGAATCAAAGTATGCCATAAATGACGTATTTATTCAGACCCATTTTCCTATATCAAGTGACACAAAGGTCGTTTAGTCAAAAAGTTTAGGAAATGCGTATCTCAATAGACTTACGCGACTAAAAGTAGAACATGAGATGTAATTTTACACGCCGTTTAGAATCATTGACTTTATCTACGTCACGTGAAAGATTTATTTGAATAACTCGCTGTGATTGGCCCATGGCAACCGACAAAACAGGGTGCATCCAAAACTGCATACTACTTCACTATAACAGCTGGTGGAGCACTACTTTCACATACTATTTAGTACACTAGTATGTGATTTTTGAGACGATACACACAGCTCTCTAGTTAGCGTGAGCGATAACACAAACTCAAAATGACGAGTGAAAAGAGCCTGGAAAAAGTACAATTCCCGCTGCAACGTGGCAAATAAATCCCTTCATTTGTTCTTCAAATGTAAAACGCCATAATCTCTAGATAAAGTAGATTTCTTTCCAAATGCTTTCCAAACTTCTTATACTCACAAAACAGCTCATTTCTCTTAGGACAGCATTAAGAAAAGCAAGCAAATGAATATTAATGACTATTGTGGGTCTGCTTATGCACTCTACAACAATGTATTAAAAAGTTTCATAAACACTCCGCAATAATACAAAAAATATCAAGATATAGGACCTTGAAACATTTAAATGTAGATTCTTGTCTTCAAAAGCGTAATTATAAAAACTTGAATAATATTTGCACAATGAAATTCATTCTGATAGCCTTGGTCAACATTCTCTCTTTCTACCCTACTGTGGAAAAAACACGCTCTGGTATGGACCGTTTTAACGTTATCTGACAAAATTTGCACACAACTTTCTCGATATGTTGTGTTGTGTCTCTAGAGATCCAAGTATTGGCACCTTTGCCTTTGTTTGGGTTGCTTGCCACCATTACTGGCCAACAAATCATCATGGATTCACATTGTAATGTAAAATAAGCTACAGGCCTGTTTTTTTTTTTTTAATGCTTTTTTAAATTATTATTATTTAATGTCCGGTTACATAGCAAGTACTGGATTAGTCGACTACTTGTGTCCCCATCACTAATTTGAATCGGTGCTTCTGTGTTTCAGTATTCACAATATGGCTGCACTTCTATGCAGCTAATCACGCTAAGACATTAGACTTAAATTGGTACCAACATAATTTTAGTAATAAACATTTCTTCTTTCACAGCTCTTCCCGCGCCTCCGATCTTTCAAGGATTTGTTGGCCAAAACGCTTTTGGTGTTGCAGCACCGACGTTTGGTTTCACGATGTCGTCATCATTTGGTGAGTGTAACCACAGATTTTTTATAAAATACGCTTTAAATGAAAGTGAATTTTCCTGATTAAGTTGATTAATCATTGCCTGCATAAATCCAACTACTGCAAGGGCCTAACAAGTCCTAGCCATCTGGGTTCTGCTTAAAATGATTTATAATGATGTTTCACTGTCCACTTCTGTGAGCGCTTGCTTCTTTAACCAACTGCTTTAGGCTGCAGAACTTCTCCTCGACTGCGACTACATCAGCGGAGGAGACGGCGGTAACCTCACGACAGACCAGACTGATGAATCGGTTCAGAGATTCAGAAATTGTTTTATTCATAATTATACATGCATGTTTAAAACACAATTTCTGTTCTATTATAAAACAAAATGTAAAAGAATTATTTAACCATGTGTGTAAAAGTATACGATTCTTGTGTGTTAGAGAACAAAATTGAGTTTTTTTTAATTTATACATACATATATATACATTATTTTATACATAATATATACATTATTTTATTGAAAACGGTAGCAAGTTTAATTTTTTTCATTTGTAAGTACTCACAGGATGACAACAAGCTTCTGCATCCATCAAACCCATTAGTGAATCAGATTCTAATGTGTGTTTGAAGGATTTCTGTAAAACTATTCTGTATACAGTATAAAGGTGACTTTATATGCAGTGTATTCATTTGACTGTGTTCATTATTCAGTATAAAAGACGTTATCCACTGTGAAATTAATTTGAATGATGTGCACGAGGTATCATTAACAATTATAAAGCAGACTAAACCGTAGCTTTGTTCATTAGATTTTAATTATACTTTGGAGTTTTATTCATTAAGCTTGTGTGAAGTGTTTTAATCTTGTGAATTAATGTCTTACTTATGGGTTGTTGTTTTTTTTATAACTACAATACCAAATGCTTATTTTTCACAATATGGAAAATAAAGTGTTTCCCAAGTGGCTTTGTTTTTTTTGTTTTTTTTTAATGCACTAATGAAAGACTATTCACTAATTGATATGAGCCTTCATATGGGGTTCGTTTGAATAATTCAAAGTAATTCATTAATTCGTAAATTAATCAGGCTGCTTTTTTACGGCAAGCTCCAGAAGTCATCATTATTTACTTGACCAGGATTAAATTGTTACTGATGATTAAGATGAATGACTGAATTAATTCCAGATTCTGGACTCTGTTTCAGGACCACAAAAAAAAAACACTAAAGGCCGGATTTCGCCTAGCTAGTTACCTCCAATTATCCATGTAACAAAAGGGCTGATCTGATTGGTGATTACATGTTACTGTGGTGTGCACAATCCATATTGTGCACAATAATTCAACAATGAAAAAAAAAAAAAAAAAACATTCTCATCTGAAATATGGGACAAACTTTTTTTTCTTTTTCTTTTTTAATGATCAGGGACACGTAAAACGGGGCTGAAATATTGGACTGTCCTGGAAAATACAGGATGTCTAGTCACCGAAATGATGGATGGCAAAGCAGTGGAATGAAGATGAATATAGAAAGTATATAGAGAAAAGAAACTGCTTAGTTACAATTGAGATGGCATTGAGAGAAAAGATTTTGAGCTTTGATTTGAACGGGGCGAGAGATGAGACCTCATGGAGACTCTGTGGGAATGAAATTGCAGGGTGCTATGCCACGCATGGAAAAGTCTGAATCTAGGGACCTGAGTGAACTCGAATGAGATGACATGAATCTGGGGTATAAGGTATTATCATTTCAATCCGAAAGCGACCTTTTTTAGTTGTTTATCATCTCTTAATGATTGCCACCGGATATTGACTGAGTACACTCCCAGAAGATGTCAGATATGCACAGATTTTTTCAAATGCAAACTGAAAACATTTCTGTTTGCCTGTGCCTTTTTAAAGTCCCTAAGCAATTGCACTGCTCCTTTAGCACTTTATTATTCCCTTCCTATTTCTTTTACTTTATTCCTAATTCATTTATCTTCATATTAATAATTAGTTTTTAATCCTGTTCCTATTTTTAATTCATTTGAATTATTTTTCATCCTTTGAAAAGCACTCTGAATTGCCTTGTGTATGAAGTTGTGCTGTCTACAGTGGCTTGCAAAAGTATTCAACCCCCCAGGAAGATGTTTCCCGATTTGTCTGAATTAGAAATGATAAATGCACATAGTTTTCCTGTCAGTAATTTTTTCTTATTTTTTTTTATTGCAAACTCATTTTCTCTTACAGTAAAGTCAAAATGAACTATTGGTCAGCAAATCTTTCAAAGAAATTCAAAAATGGAAAAATGCAGACAAATTTAGAGAAAACTTCCAGGGGGGTTGAATGCTTTTGCAAGCCACTGTAAATAAACTTGCCTTGCTTTACAGCCGCTTATGTGTTGCATTATCGTTGCAACTTAATCAAGAAAAAAATCACAGAAATTTCAGATAGAACCTTATAATTCCAAGGCCTCGAACTGCTTTCAGTCAGTAAGAAAAAGAAAAGTTTTTTAAAACTTATATTAGTGAAAAATTGTGGAATATTTTTGGAGAAAAGTGAGTTGTATTGGCTTTTCAGGAATGATAAGTTCTTGGTGGTGGATTCAGACTTTTTGACTTGAGTATCCCTATCCCAAAACAAAACAAAACACTTTGAGTTTTACGTGTACTCATGCCCCTAAGGTGCAGAATCCAAAAATAAACTTATCTAACAACCTCTGGTAGCACTGAGTGTCCTTAGATCATGTTACAAATCACATCTCATAAAGCCTTAAAGACATACTCCGGCATTTTTTCAACCTGATCTCTATCTACTGCATCTGTAGCGTATGTGTGATTACCACAGACAAGAATTTCGCCATGTTTCCCTGTACTGAAAAAATCACAGAACACCTGTTTACACAAAACTCGTAATGAAAGTGTAAGGGCAGTTGTTTGAGTCCATTAATAAACGGTTATGTGAAACGTATTTTTGTATAATGCCTTTGTGAAGTCGAGGGTGAAGTCGAAGGCATTTGTAAATGAAGCTTTAAATCTTTATAATTCGTCCTTTCAGAGATGGGACTACTTTTTCAGAGGGATGAATTTGTGGTTATGCGTACCAGCGTAGATACGAAAACATGTAGTGCCTTAATTTCTGCCTGATGGCGCATGGATACCACAAAACCGTACTTTTTACTGTATTGCCCCAGTTTTGGAACGTCGGATAAAACTCCATAAGAACAGCTTTGGTAAGACTTTCTCTCATGTCGTTCTCATCCTAAGACCTTTATTGTTAGAGTGTAATGGTTGTAGTTTTGAATTTGTGTTACGTATTTGCATATTTTAAGCGTGTTTTCTGTTGTTTTCTCAGTACAGGGTAACGTGTTGAAATTCTTATCTGTGGTAATCGCACATATTCTACAGATATGGTGAATATGGATTAGGTAAAATAAATAAATAAATATATATATATATTTTTTTTTTAAGTGCTGGAGTATCCCTTTAAAGACCAGGTGACAGACTCCGGTCCTTAGTGTTTTTCTTGATTTATTATTTATTCCTTCAGGAGTTGAATTAGGTCTGTAAGAGTGGAGGAAAACTCTAAGCTGTGAGGAAAATGAACCATAGCACACTAATATGAATACAATTCCATGGTATTCAAGTTTCCTGAGCATTTTCCTATCAGTTGTATGCAAAGCTGCCCATCCTCCTGCTGCGCTTTCATGCCTGTGGCACAAGAACGTGACCTTCCACTGTTCTGCTCTTGCCATCTGATTGGTTGCTGTGGGCTGCTTTTGAGCGCAGCCTGGATCGCCTTTCACCTGTGCAGCTTGTTCCCACGCCCAGTGTGTGTATGTGTATGTGTGTACATAAAACCCTCACTCTGTTTCTCCCTTGTCTCCCTGCACTAAAATGGCAGCCGCTGCTACCATCTCGGTGGACGAGGAGCACTTCTGCTGCCCGGTGTGTTTGGAGGTGTTGAGGGATCCCGTGACGATTCCTTGCGGCCACAGCTACTGCATGGAGTGCATTAAAGGCTACTGGAGGAAAAGCGAGCACAAGGGGGGTTATACTTGCCCTCAGTGCCGGAGAGGCTTCAACCCGAGACCTGTGCTGGCCAGGAACACCATGCTGGCAGGTCTAGTGGAGAAGCTGAGGGAGAAGCTGAGGGACGCCGGAGTCCAGGAGGCTCCTCATGCTAAAACGGCCGAGGCGGAGTGCGACGCGTGCCAGGGAAGAAAGCGCAGAGCGGTGAAGTCATGCGTGAAGTGCTTGGCCTCCTACTGCGAGGTTCACCTCAAACAGCACAATGAGCGTGACCGTGCCAAGACACACAAGCTAACAGAAGTCACCAGACAACTGCACAAGAGAGTGTGTAACCAACACAGCAGGCTGTTCGAGCTTTACTGCCGCACAGATCAGCAGCTCATCTGCCCCCTTTGCATGACGGACGGACACAGCGGACATCACACGGTGCCGGCTGTCGAAGAGAGAACTGAAAAGCAGGTTTAAAATAAATAAATAATTATTTTTATGTTTTATTCATTTATTAATCCAGTCATTTCAGACACTTCATGAATTCATAATGTTTTTAGGTCATTTGACTTGTCTGAAATATGAGGACAATTTTCCATTAGATTACATTTCATCGTGCTTTTGGAAGTCAAGCTCGGCAGTAAATGACACGCACTTAGGGTTGCTCTGAAGTCTGAAATGACACAGCCGTTTTTTTGGACTGAATGCATGAATGAAAAGCAAACAATGTCTACTGAGGGAGGAAACGAAAGGGTGGAGGCTAAATGTCGCGCCCACTGATTCTGAGAAAAACAAGGACACACGAACATGCATAACACCAGAACTCTAACTGTGCGCCTTTCAAAAAAGAAAGCAGAATTTAATGGAAATAATTAGTGGTTAATTAGAGCAGTAAATTGAAAAGAGAGAGCGAGAAAAAAGAGCGAATAAATGCAGCTTTAGTTTTTATCCTGTGTGACCTGGCTGACTTTAACTGCCCAGCACAGTAATGATTAACTACACAAATCCCGTCTCGTGTGTTTAGACAGAATTAACAATACTGATTAACAACAATGAGTTGACTGACCAAGTGCAAACATGTTTGGCATGCTTTAGATTCAAGAATTGTGATTTTTTTCATTTGCAATACGCACACAAGAAAGCTTGAAATTCCTACTCATTCACCTAGTAATTATAGAAAAGGGTGCTTGTAAATACATCTATTTTATATATATATATAATTCTGATGATAATTATGCTATAGTTTTTTACCCCAGATGTAGTCGAACAGCTACGACATGTCTGAAGTTTACTTCTTTAGTTTTGCACTGGAGCTACAAAGTTTATAAAGTTTAACATTGTTTAAACTGCTTGCCTAAATCACACACTTGCCTGAAACGGCATCAAGTTGTTTAGAATCTCAAACAAACTTGCTGATGTGCTTTCTGACACTGTGTGACTGTTATCTATAACAGATAGGCAAAAGGATGTCAACGAGCTAAAAACAGACCTCCAGTAGCAGCCGTCTTGAAGCTGAAATAATTTGGTGTCACTCTGCGCATACATCAGACTCGCATAGGAACTGGAGCCCAAAGTTTAAAGACAGAATTGTACGTTAGAAGCGATTCATATGATAAAGTTCCTATTTGATTTGTATATCCAATTATTATTATTTTTTAACATACAGACTACGTACTGCCTTTTTATGAAACATGTACAAATGGTGTTACTGAGCCAAACAATCTCTTTTAAGGTGAGTGTAATGATTTATTTAGGCTTAAACTGGTAGCTATAAGCTTTCCTTACTTGTTAGCAACATTAGCCTTGTAGCTCCAGTGCAAAACTAAAGAGGCAAACTTTGGGCACCAACCATGTCTCAGCTGAATGACTACATTTGAAATGTAGATGAAGAATTGAGGGTGCTATTTATTATCTGTGTCTTATGTGCTTTATTGATATTCCAAAAACAGAGGCAGTTAGAAGAGGCCTTGAGACGATCAAAACAGAGGAGCAAGGAGAAAGAGAAGGAGCTTAGGAATATCATGAAATACCTGAAGGTAAGAAGAGTGCAATACCAAGACCGGTTCTTATTTCTGAAGTTATGAGAAATGAAAACATTTTTGGCAAATTATATTTCTCAAACAAGATCCCAGCTAAGTCAACAATAACACACAATGCAAAGAGAATACTTGAACTTGAACTTGAATCGTGCTAATTGAGTCAGTAATTGAATCAGGTGTTAGTCAGTAAGAAATGACAACAATTGACACTGCGTGTAAGAAGCATTAACATGTTTCCATTTTACATGAAAAGTATAGGAAATAGAAAATGAAGCACATGGTGTTCATTTCAATTCTATACGAGGATTTCTCAAACAGAAAGAAATTGTCTCCATTTTATCTTGAATTAATTAAGTATTAATTGCGTAAAATATTATATTCGTTTTTTGAAAAATGATGAAATAAAACTTTTTTTTTTTTGTAGTGGATTAAGACTTTTTCTGAATTTAAATTGGGAACCTTAACAGCAATATTCTGAAAGCAATATTTCTCGGTTTAATTAAATTATCTGACTAAGAAATATACAATTATTTCTGTAGAATTATTATTTTTAGTTCATAATAATTATACAAGAGGATTGTGTTCCCTGGCAGAAGTAACTGGGGGACATTTCTAGAATTAAGAAATCTCGTTCAGCGTCATACCTCCAGCCAAAATTCAAAACTGCCCATTAGATGCTTTGGAAATTCTTCTTTCATCTTTTGGCTCAAGTTATGCAGCTAACTGCAAAGTCCTGACCCAAGCAAAGTAGTCTGACTTCATCTGTACCCCTCGTACCTCCTCAGCGCTCGTCCCAGGCCGTGGAGGAGGACAGCGAGAAGATCTGCACCAAGCTGATTCGCTCCATCGAGAGGAGACACAGCGAGTTGAAGGAGCTGCTCGGAGCTGAGGAGAGAGCCACGTTGGCCCAGGCAGAGGGACTGCTGGAGTGCCTGGAACAACACACTGAAGATCACAGGAGGAAAGAGGCCGAGCTGGAGCTGCTCTCACACACTGAGGATCACATCCACTTCCTGTTGGTAAACTTTCCTTTGTTTCGAAGAGACTAAGACGTGGCTCGGTTGGCCAGGTTAGTTCCTGGAGGCATGTCATTGGAGATGAAAAGATCTAAATGTGGAAAGAACAAAGATGGGGGTGGGGGGTGACAGACTCGTGTGGTTTTATTCTAAAATTCATATTCTCAACATGTATTTTTTAAAACCTTTTTTTAAAGAAATGCAAACCCCTTTTGGCTCCTGCTGATCCTGAGGAGCTGCCCAGTATCGACGTCCATCCATACTTCTCCTTGATGATCCTGAGAAGAGCCATCACAGAGCTGAGGGAGCGAGTGAACGACGTGTGCGACAAGGAGTTAGCTAGGATCTCTGACTTAAGTGAGTTTGGTATCATTCTGAAGCAAAAACTGTGAAATGCTGTCAAACAAACTAAAACTACAGTTTGGAAATCTCCTAAAAGAATAGTTCGGCCCAAAATGAAATTTATACAATTTTACACTTACCCAGATGTAGTCAATCAGTCAGGATATTTTTGGTGTCCATAGTTTACTTTTTTAGTTTTACACTGGAGCTGCAATTTAGGGCTGTGGTTAGGGCTCTGAGCTACTGATCAGCAGGTCGTGGGTTCAAGCCTCAGGACTGCCAAGCTGCCCCTGTTGGGCCCTTGAGCAAGGCCTTTAACCTGCTCTGCTCCAGGGGCACCGTATCATGACCCTGCACTCTGTTGTAAGTCGCTTTGGATAAGGGCATCTGCTAAATGCTGTAAATGTACTCATTCTCTGCAAACCTCACAGTTTTCAGACGGGTTCCCTTCCTCCAGAGAGCAAACATCTGGATATAAACACACGCAAAAGCTAAGAACTGAATATTCCATTGGCAAGAACCGAACGTTATTACAACTCTCCTATCCCTTACCCCACAAGACTTATTAATAAACATACATTATAGGCATTTGTTGTCTTTTAGAATTCTCAAATTTGAACTTGGATAGACTTTAAAGCTACAATTAAGGACCTTGGTGACCCTAGATGCTGGTTTATCTGGTTTACCTGCCTTGCGCCCAGTGTTCCCAGCATAGGCCCCGGATACACCGCGAACCCTGACCAGGATGAAGCGGTTAATAATGATTAATGAATGAACGATTTATAGTAATTCTTATAGATTAATTGTCAATTCATTAGTGATTGTACATTGGTTCTTTAACGTGCTTTATCATAAATACTTTTTGACTTTTATTGCTCATATGTAAAGCACTTTGAGATCTTGAACTCTCAATTTATAAATATAAATAAATAAAGATTAACGATTATTAAAGTACTGTGTGTTTCAAAGTTATTACAAGATGTATTTTTAATTAACCGTTGTTTATTGTAAACTTTTTCAGAGAACAATTAAAATTTTGGAGATGCTTATTTATTCCAGCATCACCAGCGTTTTATGGTTTTATGTAAATTAATTCAGTCTTCGACTGCGAAGTTCTAATAAAAGCTACTACTAATGAAATATGTTACCAACAAGTAAGGGAGGCTTATAGCTATGAGTTTAGCATCATGTAAACTGCATGTCTAAATCATCACCCACTCACCTCAAATTAGGTCTCATCTTGAAGTAATCTGAAACGGACCTGCTGATGTGGTTTCTGACACTGTATGACACACTGTTATCTATAAAAATGTACGACACACAGCTAAAAACAGTAGCGGTCACATTGAAGCCCGAATCACTTTCTTTCTCTGCAAATAGTTTGTGTCACTCCACAGGAGTTATGGCCCAATGTTTGAAGGCGGAATTGTACGTTAGAAGTGATTCGGATGATCATATAGTTCCCATTTGATTTGTATCTTTTATTTTCTTAGTACAGATTCATTTAGCTATATTGCGAAACTGGTTATGTACAAATGGTATTGCTGAACCAAACAGTGTCTTTTCAGGCGAGAGTGTGATCTAGACATGCAGATTGCACAATGCTAAACTGGAGGCTATGAGCTATGAGCTACCTGACTCATAGCTCCAGTGCAAAACCAAAGAAGCAAAACTCAGAAGCAAACACTAAACATGTCTCGTGGACAACTGTGCAAGTTTAATTTTTGGCCGAACTGTTTTTTTTAAGTTGCACTATGATGAATGAGGCCAGAAAGCCCTGTTGTACTAGTGGTGTGTACTGTAAATATTGGTGATCTTGTCTTTTATTCTCCTGTGTGCTTCACAGTTAAAGACGAGAAGAACCTGTCAGCGGAAATGACCTCCTCTGTCCCTGTATACCCTGAAATAGGTACTGCACACCTCACACGCCTTCTGGCAACAGAGCCATGAAATCTGATCCATGGCCTCTTTAAGGAAGATGAGAGGAGTTGTGTCTGATATGAGCTGATCACTCGCTTTAATGGTTTTCAGTTTCTCCGGCGAAAAGTGTGGACCAAGCACAAAGTGAGCCAAAGACCAGGGCAGACTTTTTACAGTGTAAGCATATTTTCAGATCGCTGTTCCCTTGAAGTCTTGCTTGTTACAACCTCAATTTGAGCTAATAGTGCTCTTAAAGGAATGGTTCGGGTAAAATAAAAATAAAAATTCCAAATGTACACAATTTATTTTACTCAGTCAAGACATGTTTGGTTTCCAGAGTTTGCATTTGGTTTTGCTCTGGAGCCATGAGACTAATGTAGCTAGCAAAGTCCATCTCACCCAAAATCTTATCTGTAAAATATCTGCCTCAAACCGCATCCAGTTCTTCATTAATATGTCACACAAACTCACTGATGTGGTTTACGACAGTGACCTAAAACAGCCCCAGTAAACAAAACCTCTCTGTGTAGCTGAACTCTAACATTATGGAGGCAGACATCTTAGACAACCGCAATTGGCATCATTCTGCCCCTAGGCCCTGCCTCCCAAAATTTGAAGCCGGAATTGTACTGGAAAGCTGGAAAGTTATGAGGATGATGATGTAGTATAATTTTAAACTTAAGTATAAACTACGCCTCCTATCTTGTCCTATTTTAAATCGTTAATTTAAAAACAAGACCAAGTAGCTTAATGATGCAGTTTGAGGGAAAATATATGAAGATTTGGGTGAGAAAAAGATTTTGGGAGAGATGGGAAAATTATGTACATTTGATTTATTGCCAAACTCCTTAAAGTAATAATGACTCCAGTATAACGTTTGACCTCATGACTTCCCCATAGCGAAGCTCGCTCTCCTGTCAGCAATAAACAGCCTTAAAAGGTTTTATTTCCTCCATCTACAGACGGCTATGAGGTGACGCTGGACCCAAACACTGCCAACTCCTACCTCTGCCTTTCCGAGGGGAACCGGAAGGTCAGCACCTGCTACGAGTCCCAGCATTATCTGGAGCACCCGGAGAGATTCAGCGGCTGGGCTCAGGTGCTGGGCAGAGAGGGCTTCTCCACACGCTGCTACTGGGAAGTGGAGTGGAGCGGCAGCGGCCGGATCGCCATCGGAGTTTCGTACAAAGGGATTAACAGGCACGGCGGGAGCGGCGACGGAAAACCGGGCTGCAATTCCAAATCCTGGAGTTTGGACCTCTCCGACGGCCACTGCACGTTTCAGCACAATAAAACCAAGCTAGAGATCCCGACTCCCATTTCACCCAGGATAGGCGTGTATGTGGACCATAAGGCCGGGGTTTTAGCCTTCTATTGCGTCTCTCCAAGAGGAGACACTATGACGTTGTTGCACAGGGTACAGACGATGTTCTCCCAGCCTCTGTACCCCAGATTCTGGCTAGGACTCGGTTCCACTCTCAAACTGTGCCCTAGCTTTAACTTCTCAGCGTAGAGATCTAGTTTAGTAGTAGTAAGTCAAGGTGACTGGACGTGTGGCATCTTGGGCTATGTTCACACTGCAAGCACAAGTGCTAAATTCGGATTTATCTTTTCACATGTTGTCCATTTCTGACACTAGTGTGAACAAGGTCACACTCCTGAACTTGCTTATTCGCTAGTAACCAGTAATCTTGGATAACCAGCTAATGCGAACATCACATCTGTTTCAATAGCTGCTTGTGAAGTGCGTCTTCTACTTTCTAAGTCTACCGTCACCATACTGTTATTCGGTTCATTTTTTTAATTGCTTTGTGAAGCTACTTGCATGAAAGCTTCACACGTCAAGCCAACAAAAGCGGGGGGTTCGTTTCTATGGTAACAATCCACGACTACAGTCTTAGTTCTCCTAAGAGTCAACACCAGCGTCCCTTTAATATGCGGCGAAACATCCTCAAAATACCACAAGTCCAATTGTCTTGACTAGACAAATTCAAATAACCTGGATGACTGAAAACCTTCGTAAAATGTCACACATTTCTCATTTCTATTTTTAAAAAAGACTGACCTGCATCTGTCTGAGAATATATATGACATTAATAAAAAACATCTTAAAGTACAATATGGCTCGGTTTGTAGGGCTTAAACTGTTTATTAGTAACCGTGCAATACAAAAGCAGCAGGCAGCTCTTCGAATGAGATGATGGGTTGGATTGTCGAGCAAAGGCTCAGATCTTGTTGAAAGCAGCAACATCAACACTCTGGACCTGTCAACGAAACACAAAGTATACAACGTACAAAGAAATTAAAAATCTGACTCGAAACTTCCCTTCCAATCAAATTCTCTTCTGAAAATATACTGTATAGAGCATACATCCGTGAATTAGGGCTGTCAAATACCTTTAATAAATAAATGAATAAATAAATAAATAAAAAATAATATAAAAAAATCGCATTTGAATTTCAGTTACTTGAAATATTTAGTGTATTAATAAGGTATAAAATAAGCGTGAATTTTATTCTGGCATCAGACGAGCAAACATTCACGTTTGTACTGCATAAAAACACCGTTCATACGACGAAATCCAAACAGTTGCCACACGGAGGCTTTTCAGGTGTTCGGGAGTTATGACGTCATCACATTTATTATTTTATTTACTAGTTGTAGCGTTAGTGCTTCCCGGCGATTTAGTCGACAGCCGTGGAAAATCTTGTAGCAGAGCTCTGATGGTCGCCTTGTGACAAACCTATACCAACCGCTACTGACACGCCCCTTTTCCTACATCAAGCGACAGGGTCATTTGGCCAAAACGTTTGGGAAACACGTTTCTAAAGACTTGGGATCTTAACGCGCATTCGAATGTGTAAATATTATGTCAATTCGAATAGTGAAATTCGTTGACAGCCCTAGCGCGAATGGTGTAATACTCGGCACTCACGTAGTCCTCGTATTTGGTGATTTCCTCCTCGAGAATGTCGATTCCGACTTTGTCGTCTTCGACCACGCAGTTGATCTGCAGCTTCTTGATGCCGTACCCGACAGGCACCAGCTTGGAGGCGCCCCAGAGCAAACCGTCCATCTGCACCGAACGCACACACTCCTCCAGCTTGGCCATGTCCGTCTCGTCGTCCCACTGAGACACACGGCGGGGTTTGAAAGGTTAAGAAGGAAGAAAAAAAAGAAAAAAAAAAGAAAGAAAAAAAGGGGATTCAATAAAACAAAAGGAAAAAGAAGTCAATAAAACCAGCAAGAGTAGATCACCTGATCAAAACAAGTCTTAATCACTGAACGATGAGTAGCAATTCTATTCTAATTCAAGAGACAACATAAATAATGCATTTCTTTGCATGACATTACAAGAGGGTTCTCTAAAGCAGTAAAAATCATGAGTATACTCAATGAGTGCCTACAGGCTTGACGTCGAGCAAGATGGAGGACTTGGCGATGAGGGCGGGTTTTGCAGCCTTCCTTGCTGCGTACTCCTGCACTCTCTGTGCTTTAATGCGCTCAGCCTCTTCGTCTTCCTCGTCGCTGCCAAACAGGTCGATGTCATCGTCCTCGTCCTCGACCACCACCTTGGGGTTCGGAGCCAGAGCAGCCTGAAAATAATTGACCGTGAAAATGATTCTGTTGATCCAAGTGCATAACACCGCACATTTGTTTCCAGTGATCCGATCAGGATTGGAAAGCATTTGACTATTTGACCGCTGCCTAGCTAGCCTATTTGCTTATCGAAGAAGATCCGATTACAAAGCACACAGAATGCATAGGACAAGAGTGTTTATAAATACCGTGTAATGTACGAGATCTGGGGCCATATATGAAATTGGGTCAAATCAAAGCAAAACTTTTTTTTTTTTTGGAATAGCAATTATTTTTACAGCTTTACTGCAATTTACAATAGTAATTTTGATTCCATTTCCAAAAATGTTTTTTCTTTCTTTTTTACATTTTCATTTTAGTTCACTATAACACTGGTCTGGATCTGCTCCATTTTCACTAAATATAACCCCTATACTGCAGAACCCAAGTATACCGGAAATGAGCTGCCTCTGACTGTACAGTCATGCAGTCGTCACCTAAAGCATGTCATTGCATACACACACACTTCAATTCATTACCATTCATCAGTAAACGTAGTGCAAATGCCTGGTGCATGTATTATGTGCATCAGCCTTTGTTTCCCCTTACCTGGGGAGCGGGAGCTGCTTTGAGAGTCTGACTCGGACTCTTCTCCAGTACGGACATTCGGGACTCCAGTTTGGACAGCATGGCCCTCAGGTCATCCACCACTGACCAAAATAACACACACACACACACACACACACACACACACACACACTAGGTCAAGTTTACACTAAACCATAAAGAGCTGTACAGTATAAATAAAAATTATACTGACTCATATTGCGATCGTGATATATTGGGTGAACCCTTGATGTGACGTGGTTAATGATCGGCTTGCATCATTTTAAAACCAAATTATTATGTTCATGTGAACCCTGTGTCATCATCAAAACCACCGAGGAAACTCCTCTGGAACGTCTGGCATCGGTCAAGATGATCACGGCACACAATTCAGCAATTTACATTTCAGCCATTTAATAAGGCAGTAAACTATATATTGTGCAGCTCTAATTTGGAGTAACAAAAACATTTAATTTAGCACCCTAAAGGGTTCTTCGGTTTGTCCCTCTGGAGACCTGAATAAATGGAGTGCATCCACAGGGCACGAGGGCTCACTGAACGGTTTGATGAGGATGTAAATGATGTAAATCATATGCTCTGGCCTTCACAGTCACCAGATTCCCAACCCAATTGAACACCTGTGGGAGATTTTTGTCTCCACCACCATCATCAAAACACCAACTGAGGGAATATCTTTTGTTAGAACGGTGCACACACCCATGTGCAGGTTCTTGTTGTCCAGCTCCAGGCTCTTCATGCGTGAGATCAGCTCACTCTGATCTTCTGATTTGCTGGCATTGTGACTCTACAGCCAAGAACAAAACAGGGCAGATTAGAGACTTTAACTGTGAGTCAGACATCTCGACGCTAAGCTCTCAGTGAACACACTGGAATACACACCATGCAGGCTGGTAAAATTAAAAATAAAAAGCATAAAAATACTTAAACGATGTTTCTCAATACACGTTACATTGTTACATGCGGCTCAAAACGGCCTGAACATCATCTCTAATAGAAAAACTACTTTTTAACAAACGATTGTTCACGTTAAGTAGAGAAACTGAGGCGAGCACATGACATTTTCTCTTGGAAAAATCATTTACAATTGCTGCAAGAACGGCTTGTCTTTGTTTATGTTGTCTCCTAACAGACAACAGTTAAAGACGGCCCCTTGCTAGAGGAGAAAAGAAAAGTACAGGCTGTACCTTTATAAAAAAAAAAATCTCTGGCAAGCCGACTCCTGCTTTGTTGACAGCTGGCCGACTTTCCACGCTACCCAGCTCGCTAGCTTATTTGCAAATTGCAGAAGAGAAATGAAATGCGATCCCAATACGTTCAGGATGCATACGATAAGAAACTCCAACACCAAGGGCGAGATGGAATTTCAAAGCTTTTGCTATCAAGATACAGATCACGTGTAAATGCAAGGTATAAATAGGGCCTTTTTTTAATAGGGGTGGGTTATATGATTTTTTTTTTAAAGGAAAAAAATAAGTTACTACGTTACTTTAAGACATTTTTGCAATACACGATGTACATCCCAACATTTAGATTCGTTAACAGAGTTCGAGCCAAACAGAAGTGCCTCATTAAAAATAAAAAATAAAATAAAAACTATGAAAAATCAATAAAAAAAGGTCAATAAAACAAAATTCATGATTTAAACCAGAGAAGAAAAAAAAAAAAAAAAAAAGCCATTCGGTACAAAACAAAATTTTAACGTCTAATCAACGTTTTCATTCGTTATGCATGTTTAAACATAATGCGCTTCATGGTGCCGTTACACAACACTATTCTGCAACTAGCGCGCGCTTCCGAATGCCGTCGCCTGCTGCACTACACATATCCGCAGAGTTGCATTAATTAGCTTGCACGGTTGACGGACGATCTTTTCAAAATCAGGACCACAAAACGGACGTGGAAACACTGACAAAACTGACCAAACAGCTAACAGCTTAACTGTTATGCAACTCTCTTGCTAGCACAACACGCAGTAAACACACGTCAAGCGGAAACGAAGACGCTGGCCAGACTCGAATGTCGTTTTTGTTTCCTTTTTACGTGCGAGGAGAGCTCATAGCCGAAATGCTAGCACTAGCCAAAAACTTGTCGTGTTTTTGCCTTCGACAAAAAGGTAACATTCTAAATCAGAAACATTATCAGGAGAGGATGAGGACTATGTGTAGCCATAGTCGTCCCCTCTCCGGTAATTCGAATACTCACGAATTTCCTCTTAACTAGCCAACTAGCTCGCCAAACTTTTGAGTTAAATAACGTTAGCTACCACTTTTAGCCTCGTTAATTTAGGTTTCTGGGCAACCAAAACATGGGACTGGGCAGCACATTGGAGCCTTCACGTGGACTAGCTAATGAATTTATGATTTGTCCACCCCTGTAATTAATCACATTATTGATATCCGTTATTGACCAGCCCAGCCATCATACATCATCGACCTTAGTAATAGCAGAGAGGTCTGGATCAAGGCTATAATAGTTTTCGATTCTTAATGTAGATATTGCTATATTACTTTGCATCTCTCTGTAAAATTAGGTTTGTATTAGACAAATCGGGTTTTGTATTGTTACGACTGTTCCCACATTTAGGAAAATTGCAAGTCAAACCGAACAGCTGCGAGAGAACAATCCCGCCCAAATGTCGAGGATAACGCAGTTCATAACTTGCCAATGACAATGAATTGGAAAAAATGATGAGGCGACTCATAACTCAGCTTTCAGCCCTTTTACTTTACCTAGAACTGTTCTCCACTCTTGCCTCCTTGTGACTTTGGTTTTATAGGCTAACTTGGCCAGAACATTCTTTCCAGCAACGCAGGTCTGTTCTGGGAATTCTTGGTATTGAGAAACGTGTCTCTTCTAAAGTTCAGTAAAAATACATCCACACGGTGAGTAACACAAATCTAACAGACGTCCCTGTCCCATAACCGCAGCTTACACTGATCCCTAAAAAGCTCAACCTCCAAACGCTTCTTACAACCTAGCATGCACATGTAGCAGCATGCATGCACATCACACACACACAGGGGGGAGAGAGCGTGAGTGAGTGAGTGAGTGAGTGAGTGAGTGTGTGAGTGTGTGAGTGAGTGAGTGAGTGAGTGAGTGAGTGTGTGAGTGTGTGAGTGTGTGAGTGTGTGAGTGTGTGAGTGTGTGTGTGTGTGAGTGAGTAGAGTCAGTGAGAAGAATGAGGCAGCAGAAAGAGTGCGTGTTCTGTTCCTGCGCATGTCCCATGCGAGGCCTGCAGTGCCGTGGCACTTACAGACTTGCGCTCGCGCGCTTTTTGGGAACGGGAGTGTGCTTTAGCTGGCTGCAGGGCTGCCTTCACCTGCCCACACAAAACAGGGGCAAGGAAACACAGGAGAGAAAAAACACACACATCAGTTATACAATACCATAGTTTGCTTTCAACAGTAAAGGGACTGTTTTGTATTTTTTAAATACAAAAGTATTTAAAAAAAAAAAAGAAAAAAAAAAGAGAGAAAATAAATAAATAAATCATGGTAAAAGGGACATATTCAGTTATACTAATTAATTAGACAAAAAGGTAAAATGCTTTTTTTAAATAAATAAAATTCCATTACATCATCTTTAGTAGGGCTGCAGAATGTATTGTATATTAATTGCTATTGAAATACTAAGAGCCGTTACAATACTGAGATTTTACAGAAAAGCACACAACACACACAAATCATTTTGGTCCAAAAAAAAAAGAAAAAGAAAAAACCCACAGATCAGTCTTTAACTGTGTGTTTTTTTGCAATATGTAGAAATACTATATAACTGCAATATAGTATAATGTCCATAATGTCCAGCCCTGATCCGTGGTTCTTCCGCACACATGGATTGTTACTGTCAACGAACACACAAGTCACAAACACAAAACACACACTTAGGCATGCTACAAGACAAAAAGCTCCCGAACACTACAAACACAGACACACACACACACACACACACACACACACACACACACACACACAGCTCAAACACAGAGCATCACTGGCACCTGCTGGCAAAAAGTGGCATTACAGACATTAAACTACCTGTAATGAGTCTTAATGATGTCACACATACACACACACACACACACACACATAGATGGTTTTTAGAGATCTATACACTTCATAGTGCAACATTAAATGAATATACAGTCTTAACAGTAAAAACTATCCCCCCTTCATAGTGCACTATACCACACCAACACAGATACACACACATACACAAATACACACACAGTCACACACACACCAACACAGATACAATTCTGCAATTCTGCCTCGTATCACTGTGTGTGTGTGTGTGTGTGTGTGTGTGTGTGTGTGAGAGAGAGAGACTGAGAGAGAAGGGCGTTTTCTGAGTGGGATGTCATGGCCTTTTAAACCCTGTTTAGTGAAGCACCCTTGCAGCCCCGTACCTGAGCCAGAGGCTCCTTGATTACCCTGAGCGCCTGCTCTTGGCACATAAATCCCCACACACAAATACGCACACACACACACACACACACACACACACAGTGAGCCTGGAAGAAAGCTGCTTATTGTGATACAATAGAGGAGAGGCACTGGCAGGGATGGAACATACACATGCACAGCATCCATGTGTCATCCTTTTTCTCATCAGACCCAGACGCTCTCTCCTCTAAGCTGATTATTATAAGAAAAAGGTTGGTGTGTTGAGACTGAGATTTTGCTCATTATAGTAATAATTGTATGTATAATTTGAGCTGAATTTTGTATTTTGGGCTCTGCTATTTTTAGCACAGTGAGTGGATGTTTCTGTGTCTTTGAATGCGCATGTTTATGCATGAGAGGTTTTGGATTTGTTTGTGTGTAAGTGAGTGTGTGAGAGCGGGAAAGATAGGAAGCGAGAGAATACACACTCAGATGTCACTCACTCTGTCCCTATTTCCTCAAATTCAGAGCTGGAAGACGGATTGCTCCTGTTTTTACCTCAGAGATTAGTAGATTAGTTTTAGATTTGCCTCTTTTAATTTTACTGGCTTTGCGAGTGTGTGTGTGTGTATATGTGTGTCGTCTTCAGTCTCTCTTCATGTCTCAACCTCCAAATTTCTTACTCATTCCTATCTGTCATTGTTTCTGTCTGACTCTCTCTCTTTCCCGTTCTCTTTGGTCACTCTGTGACATGTCATTAGTGAGGCTGATGAGCCAACAGCTCTTATTCCCTCTAACTCCATCTCCCATGGTGCCAATTTACATGACACTGTCTGACCGAGGGCATGCTCAATGTCACCTCAATCATGCCCCCTCAGGTCAGTCTGTCTCAGACCAAGCCCATGTCTCTCTATTAGTGTTTTCACACTCAAAGCACCAGGACATTATTGGCATACCTTTACCGTTAATGTTCAGGCCGCTTTTCAGGCCGCTTTTATGGTATTTTATTGGGATGCACACGTTCACATTTGCCATGAAAGTCCTGTCACACAGGATGTGACGTATAGAAAATGACATGGATTTGGAGGAATTTCTGTTTCAATTATTTTACGTATTTACTTACGCCTCGTTCTGGGAGTCTGTGGGTGATTTGCTCATTCCATAGTGATTCGCTGTTTCAATTATTCAATTAGTCTCCTCTTTACTTACACCTCGCTCTCGTAGCTTGCTGGTTATTCACTCATCTCGTACTGACTGTGTCATTCATTTAATGATGTATTTCAGCCTCAGCACAAATGGCCAACAGCTCCTTAATTTCTGAATCGCTCCAATTTGCAGACATTTCTCCTTTTCTTCTTCTTCTTCATTGACTTTAGGCTTTCCTTCTGTTGTTGCTCCACTGTGCTAATGCTTTAAATCAGCGGTCTCAAAAGGTGTCATCGCGCCATAGGATAAATAGGTCATTCTCTTTCCAGGCAATGTATTGGCTTCTGTTCACCCATGAGCCATCCTGATAATTTCCCGGGAATTGAACTAGATCCAATCTATTGCCGTGTCGATTTTTCCGGTTATTTTAACTCTGGCTTGCATTCATACTTAACCCCTTCCTGACAAATTACTGTTGAACTCCCACTTAAAAGTGCATGTGTAAAAGGGGCTTCTCATTCCACTCTCTGAGAGAAAAGACCACATTACCCAGATTCCCTGGGTGCTGTTCACAGGTGCAGCGTGTGCTCTGTGGGAGAGAGTAAAAATAGAGTCCCCCATGTACCCCCCACAGGAGAATTGGCCGAAAGCACACACACACGCACACACACGCACACACGCACACACGCACCACTCTGATGAGCTCTCCTGGTTAAATATTGGCCATTTGAACCCTTTCCATCTTTGTTATTCTCTCTTACTCACTTACTTGTTGCTTCATTTCTTCCTATATACCTTATCACCACACTGGCTCTTTTTCTGTCTCTTTCCCATTTGTCTTTTTGCAGTTTGTCAGTTTCATCGCAATGGTTTCTCTCAGTGGTAGACTCAGACTTTGCACAGCATCATTGACGTGTGCAGAAATTTAAGATTGTGCAGAGATTTTAAGCCAGCCTGGCAAAAAAAAGCTACACAAAATGAATCAGTGAAAAAAGAGCACAAAGGAATCTATGCACATACACTGATCATAACGCAAACAAAATACTACCGTGTGTGATCAGCCAAGCAATGGATAAATGAGCACACGCACATCATACACGCTTGAACACACAAACTGAACAAACCATTTGATCAGAGAACATTTGCCGCTTTGCCTGAGTGTTTCCAAATACATTCACAGGCTGCACGTAACGCTGTGCACTGCCGTGGCGTGACTGTGACGTCTGTATATAAAGAGCATCTCGCTGTGTGTGGCTCTTCAATTCACTAACTTGCCAGCATTTACTCACACACACATACACACATACAGACATATTGCAGCTGATGTCAGTACAAAATATATTATCATTATAGTGGTTTTTTCCTTCAGGCATTTTATGCAGCCAGTGCTTCCTTTGCTGCTGAAACTGCCCTTTTTTGGGCCGAACACTTGACTCTTTGTTTTTCTCACACGTGGGTTACGGTATCACTGAATAAAAACCTTTTGGCCTAACCAGCTGGCATATAAATTCAAATCAGTGTGGAAACTGACCTGGCCATGTTCCACATATTAACACTAGGACTAAACAGTATTGCTGCTTTTTGCCAGTGAAAGTGCAGAAAAACCCAGTCAGCTTTTTTGCTGTGGCCTTCTTTCACACGTTAGCAATAAATGTCACATGTAGCGTGGGAGACAGGACGCAAGCGCAAGCCTTTGGAAACACAGATACATTTATTTTAACGATACACATACAGACACTACATGTAGCATAAACAATTTGAACAATTTTGCACAAATTGGACGGAAACAAGAGGGTTTTTTAAATGCTTACTAGTCACGAACAAACGACATGTAGGTGGGGACAATCATATGACAAGACAGCGAATTACAAACACAAACAGTGGGCAACCGCCACGCGCGGCCACGCCCCCACAGTGCAAGGCGACGTGCGCGTGACAATAAAAACAGCCATGAAAATGCTGCAAGAGAAAATGCTGAACCAGATACACAGCAGAGCCATCCTTCCCTGAGCTAGTGATTTTGAGTATTTGCAGGACACGTTTGTTCTTCTCATACAGTATGTTCTTAATCCATGTGTAATACCAGATTCATACCAACACAGAGTCGGATCCAAGTGCAGAGTTTTATCAACAAATGTAATACAAAAGCGGTAATCCAAAGTACAGGCAGAATGTCGAAAAAACCAGGAAGTCAAATAACGACCAAACAAAACAAAGGGGACAGGCAAAACTCGTGATCGGTAAAACAGGCGTATGGCCCGGTAACCATAAAACATGCACAACGTGGAAACGCTCAGAATTATCATTAATATATCGGCAAGACTTGGCGATGTGTCCAGGTAAGTGAACTGTTTATATACTGGGTGTGATAACCGTGTAATGTGGAACAGGTGAGTGAACCAGGTGAACCGGAAGTGTTAGAATTCGGGTGAAGGTTTGGGGTGGTATTGTCAGTGGAGACCGTTACACCATGGTTCTTAAAGTGGGGTCTGAGTACCAGGGGTCCATATAGTATATAGCCACATATAGTGTGTGATTTTATAAATATTTTTAATGAGATTACAGTAATGGAGATCTAAATGGTCCAATAAAAATATGACGCTGCATATGCCTAATGTGCCTAATATTCAAGTAGTTAGATAACATTTATTAAATATTAATGTGCAGTCATGAAAGGGTCGGAAATTTTGAAAACATTAGAAGGGGTCCTGGCTGCAAAAAAATTGAGAACCCCTGCTCTAATGTGTGAAAAAAGTGGGTCACGAGGCTTAAAGAGTTCAGAACCACTGGTTTAGACAACTGGTGACGATCAATTTCGTCAGTTTATCTTGTGGGAGGATTGTGGGCAGGGTTAGGTATCTTTGCAGCCTCTTTCAGTTTTCACTGCATTGAAGCATAAAACAGAGCACACTTTTAAAACCTGCTTGCACCGGGGAAAATTCTTAAAGATTGGAAAACAACAAGAACCTTTTTCAATTTGCCTTTCAAGCTGTGGCAGTAATGAAACACCAGTAATGAAAGGAGTACTGCCTAACGTGTTAACATCCTATTGCTTTTGCACAATCTCTGTTTCTCACTGTCTCTCTGAGCAACATTTGCCCCATCACTATATATTTCTCACTAGAGTCAACGTATATACCTGGGGCTGTATTCACAAAGAATCTTAAGGCTAAAAGTAGCTCCTAACTGGCAGATTTAGGAGAAACTCCTAAAAGAATGGGCGTTTATCCTAATTTTAGGACACCTATTTTTTTCTGTCGAAGAGTAATTCACAAAGCCTTTTAGCACTAAAAACATGTCCTAAAACTGCAAAAACCTGGGAGTAGTCCAGAGGACTCATATGTCACTAAGACCGAATCACAAACAGTCCTAAATGGCTGCTGCCGCGTTTAACGGCGCAATAGAGTTTGAAATATTTAATGACAACGAATTTTAAAAAAGGTATCGTATCAATTGCGTGCAGTAATTGTAGAGTTAATGAGGCATGCACTCCCACTGGAGATCAAGGTTTAGACACTTCGCTACTTGCCCACATGAGCAAACGCAGTGCAGATGAAATGCGAATATCATCTGCAAGTCGTGTTGCACATCAATGCCTTCTCCAGAACCGCGCATCGTCCCACAATTCAATCATTTTTTTTTTTTTAGATGTTTACAAAGGTTGCTCTAGGGTGTAGTCTGTTACATACGAGGTCTTTGTAAATTGAAATTAAATTAATATCCTCTCAATAATACAGTATAAGGTGTCACACATGTATAAGTTAGCCAAACATATTATTTGTTATGTGAATATCTACGTCTTTGATTGAAATTAGTGAAACTTGAAAAACAAATTCGCACTATGAGAACGTGTTATTGTAGCCTAATATAACAAGAGAGTGGAATTTTATTTATGAGTTTACCGCAGGCCACTACTGCATCAGCCAATCACCTCTGCTATTCATTCATGAAACACACCATCATCCGTAGCAACGGGGTCAACCCCGCCCTTTCTCCTGGGGTTGCTTGGTAAAAGTTCCTCTCAGCAGTTTCGTGAATAGGTTTTAAGGAGAAACTCTTAGTTAGGAACTTTTAGTGCCACGTAGGAGAACTCTTAGTAGTAAGATAAGATTCTTTGTGAATACGGCCTCTGATTTTTAATATAACATTTAATATTACCTTAATAGAGCCCCTTCATTCTTTTGTTCAGATGAAATGAGCATCATTAAAACTCTTTCATGTTTATTACACAGGCGCATGAATCTAACAACTATTTTGAAACAAATCTGTCTCTCATCTTTGATTTATGCTTTCTCATAATGACACTTCACTACATAATATGATGTATTTTTGCTGTCACTCTGCTGTATGGTGGAATTTTAAAGGCTCATCAGTTTTTGCTCATCAAGTGAGCACCAAACACAGCAAAGACACGACAATCAATTGAGTGTGTATTCTCTTTAAATCACTCTTGTTCCTCTAGGGGCCCTATGAATCACAGAATTGTGACATAAAAACACATTTTGGAAATGAAGAAATTTGAAAATCTGGGGGAGATTATTACAAAACGGTTTGAGCATTTTGTCCAACATGTTCACATTTGTTGTTCTTTTAGCTACCACAATTCTTTGTTAGCTCAGCTTGCTTAGTTAGTGCCATAGCCTTTGTTCAGTCTCAACCTTCCAAACATGGTGGACTCACTGAATCGCTGTGAATGTATTACAGCAATAAGTGGCGTGAAATGAGCTGTCTTCAGGCCGTTAAAAGTGACCAATCATAGGAGTGGCGGCATTGCCCATTCTGTTGGAGCTTACTTGCCCTCGAAGTCTTGTGAGCGGGAGCAAACAATGCTCATGTATGACCATGATATATGTTTTACACCAGTAAAATAACAATATATAGTTGTACCTGCCTTGACTTTACTGAGGGTCAAAACTTTATGGCTCAAAATCTTAAAATCAAGAAATGATCATATATGACTTTATAATTCCAAGGTCTCGATTTGGTTACAAACAAAACAGACTTCAAAAGGCTTTACTACGTCAATCTGTAGTGTATGTGATTCACAGCTGGTATGTGCCTGCAGTATGTGCAGTGCATAAGGAGAAGCTCTCTGCAGAGTTCAGTACTGATGTATATTTCATGTCCTGCTTCATCCTGCTTTACTGAGTGTGATGGCTGCTGTGTGGAAAGAATTTCCGTATTTTGTATACATAGTACATACATGCATTCATATAGTAATACCTATCATCAGGTTCACATAGGATAACTGTCTTTGCTTTTAACATATGATAAGAATAAACTTTGTCACTTTTATCAGTAAGTGAATAAGGAGAAAAGGGACACACACATATCAATAGAAACCCAGCTGTGGTTGTAGGGGAGCACCACCTCCTCCTCCTGTTTTGCCGGTTCCTATATTTAGAACGGCTTTTAATTGGTGCACAGAGCTCTATACAAACACAGCCCGCGGGTGGTAGAGGGACGGCTCAGTCGCTCAAATGAGCAAAGTGATGTACCCGTGATGATCCATGTTGGAGAATGATGATTCATAAATGGCCAGCATCTCAACACACATTTAAAAGTGATCCTTGCTCAGGATTATGTTTCATGAAAAGGATTTTAGTGCCACACATGCTTACTATATCCACTACATCTTATTTTTCTAGTTTGAGATACACTGAGCCGAGAGATAGTCAAGCCCCGTAAAATGTGTGTGTAACGGGTTATGGAGTGGGTGGTGGAAGTGCCTTATGGAGGGTCAGAGCTTGGACCACTCGCTGGACACCCTGGTTTGTTCAGCGCTTAGCTCTCGGCTTCAGAAAAAGAGCCACAGATGCTGATTGCTTTTTGTGCCCGGCGGTCTTTTTTGTGTTGGGCTCAGTGTAAACAGGCTGAATTTAGGTGCAGGGTCCTCTTCATTCCTCGTCAGCACGAGAGAAAACACGGCTTTATGTCCTCATCTTCCTCAGTCCTGAACCAGCTCCACCGATGCATTGGATGGGCTTGTAGATCACTGAGGTCAGTATTGACTGGTTTATATTGTGTGTGACTGAGCACCATGTAGAGAGAGATGTTAGTGTCAGGTGTTGGAGAGCATTTCTCTTGGAAGTTAGTCTAAACAATGTTCTGTAAGGGATTGCAGAGCTCCTCTGAGGATAAGACTATTAGGTGCAGATGGTGACTGTTAGCTGTGATATAAATTACATCGAAAAACAGCAGTTTCAGCCCAGAAAAAACAATCAGTGAATCACAAACACACACTCACACTACTTTTTACCCTCCACTTCTGTAATGTAGTAGGAATCTGTGTCTCTGCTAGAAAGCGATGTATCTTCGAAGGTCAATGTATATAGCTTAAACTCTGTGTTGATTTATCGAGTTCTGCCATTGATGGAAATAGCATTTTAGGGGTGTTACACAACATAGCACTGAAGTGGGATGGATGAAATGCGCTACCACAGAATTGATTGTTCAGAGAGACAAACAGAGAGACACTGAGACAGAGAGAGAAAGAGAAACACAAAGACTGGCATGTTTTATTAGACTGAGTTAAGAGTTTGAACCTCAATTATGAGCATGTGTTAAAGACCTTACAGGCAATTCATCAGCTCACAGTTGTGTTTTGTCAGGAGAAGATCACTCTGATGCAGTGGTAATAAAGCTGTGCATATGGGTTTTGCTTTGTGTCAGTGTTTTTATGTGTATATTAAGATGCCGTGTGGGAGTGTTAGGCCTTTGTGTGTATTTCCCTTTGTCCTGTTTGAATGGTAATGCTAAGTAGCATGTCCTTCCAGCCCTGGGAATCACTTAAAGCCAATAAAAGACATTAGGTTGGCTCTCTATGGCTTGCCTGCCTGATCATAATTCATATAAAACAATGTCCCTTTTTCTCTCTTTCTCTCCCTTATTTTTTATATTTCTCTGGCTCTCATTTTTACAAACAGTTATTATTAGGAAAAACATACAAAAAACAACAGTTGGCATTCACTTACACTAGAACAAGGGGACCAATTTAACCTCTGATTGGTAAACAAAAAAATTATGCTTGAAGATCCCTGGTGAGTTAGATTTTTGCATTGCATTGCGTTACAGCCTGTAACGGATTGTAAAGTTAAAGGAATATTCCAACGTTTTTTCAGCCTAATCTCTATCTACTGCATCTGTATAGTGTGTTCAGCTACCACAGACTTTTCTCAGTACAGGAAAATGTGTTGAAATTCTTGTTTGTGGCAATTGTACATATGCTACAGATACAGGGAATAGAGAATAGGTTAAAAAAACAAAAACAAAAAAAAACCTTTACTTCTTTGAGCAAACTAGTTAGTCCATATTTTTTATATTTAACCATGCTGTTATGCAGACATTTTTTATGTGATTTTAGAAGCTGGGGTCACTAACAAGAAGGAGTTCTAGGTTCTTGATAGATTTTGGCCTTCAAATGAAGGGAGAAAGATGGGTTATTATATCTTTCTTATCTTTTCAATAAAGAGAACCTCTGTCTTATCTTTGTTTAATTGTAGAATATGATGGGGAAACCCAGAAGGTAATATTATCTAAGCAGTTAAGTAGGCAGCTGACAGACCTCTAAACATCAGGTGTTTAAGGCATATATAACTGTGTGTTATCTGCATGTAGATGGAAATAAAAATTATATTTGTTAATTATACCAGGTAGTTGAAGCATGTACTGTATATGTTAAAAGTAGAGGGAGAAGAACTGATACTAGTGGGACACCACAGTATACTGAGTAGTGCTTGGGAACATTGAGTACCCAGTGCTACATAGTATTGCCAACCATTCAAATAGGATTTAAACCAATCTAACACTTTGCCACAGAAGACAACCCAGTTTTGCAGCTGCTCAAGCAGAATGAGATGATCCACTGTATTAACAGCAGCACTAAGATCTAAGAGAGCTAAGATGAATGGGTTCACAATGGATCTATTAACTTTTTTGATCATATAAAAACTTGAGCAGTGCCGTTTCAGTGCTATGATAGGCCTGAAAACCTGATTGAAATTTTTTATTTAGGTTATTAGTGTCGAGATACTAATTTTGTTAAATGTAACAGTAATTGAAATGAGAAATGATATGTTGGAGATAGGCCTATAGTTGCTGAGTACAAATTTTCTTTCTTTAACAGAGGCCTTACAATGGCTGTTTTGAGACTGTGTGAATAAATTCCATGTTGTAGTGATTGATGAATAATACTCAAAACGTTGGCTGATGATGAGCTAAAGACTTGGTTGATAAAGAGTCAAGGGGGCAGTTTGAAGATTTCAGGAGTGATATGACTTTGTTTAGTAATTCAAAATCAAGTGGACTTATTGCTTTTTGGGCCTCAGTGAGTGTTGTGTGGGAGTAACCAGGCCACGGGGGCAACTGCTTGGGATGTTATTTTTTCCGATGGCTGTAATTTTCTCACTGCAAACTGCAAACTTATTGCTTTTACCGATTGAAAAGAATTTAAAAGAGATGTGAGGGGTAATCAGCCTGTCAAAAAGAAAAAAAGAAATTCTGGGTTGTCTGGGTAAGCTTTCCTGGCAAGCTTTATTTCACTTTTAAGTTTTTTATAAATATTAAGCTGAACTGATAGCTCTGTGTGACTCCATTGTTTTTCTGCTCGTCTGCACTCTATTTTAAGTATTAAAAAGAGTTTGCATGCCTCCTGGGGGCTTTGATTTGGCCTGAGACAATCTTGGTTTTCAGTGAAGCATTAGTATTGATCCATTCAACAAGTCTAGAACTAGAATAAGAAGAGGCAGTCAGAGGGGAGTAGAGACAAGATCCATAAAGGTCGCAGCTGAGTGCGGTTTAAATTTAAGTGCTTAGTAATAGCCCTCTTATCACTTTTTGTCTTGACCATTTCAAAGAAGACACAGAAGTGGTCAGATGTTGCAACATTTAGTATCTGTGGGACCTCCATGTCTAAGCAAAGTGCAATGATCAGATCTAAAGTGTGGCTATATTTATGAGTGGGACCTGTTACATACTGTGTAAGATCAAAGACGTTCGGTAGCCTAGTAAAGTCAGTAGTCATAGCATCTGAGGGCACACCCATATGAAGAAAGAAACCTTGTCTTATTGGGACTCCCAACTTTATCCAGAATATCTTGGTCTGTCTTGTCATGTTTTTTCAATAATTACCAGTTGTTTCTCCTTTCTAAATCATGCCTACTTTCACTGCATTTGTTTTCTTACTATTCTTAGTTATTCATAAGGAACAAGTAATCTAAGTCTTTGACCTCAAAGTCGAAAGAGGTAAAGAGTATTGTACCTGGAAACATATTAAATAAGACCGCCGCCCCAGCTGAGTGTAACATCCAGTGGCACAGTAATATGTTATCGCCCCATTGAGATTTCCAAAGCCTAGCATTGTCCTCTGCTTAATGAGCTAATTGTAACAGGACACAACAACGCTTAGATTGCTCTTTACAAAAAATTATAATAATTTGGCATTGTTTCTTATCCCCCTAATGTTTAAATAAAGAACAGGTAAAGACATTTTAAAAGAAAGTAGCAAAGTAGAAAAGTGCTCGTTAACTTTGTGCTTAATATTGAGTGTTGACCTTCAAGAAACATCTCATAAAAGAGCTTTGAGTCCTTTCACCCTTGCTTCCTTGACTTTTTTTTAGCCATTTTTACTTTTTATTTTTTTATTTTAGACTTTTATTTTTGAGCATCTTGAGTTTCTTTGCAAACATTTCTATGCAAACTTTTGAATTTTTTGTGCCACTCCTGATCACAAATAATTCCAAATTCCAAATTGGATGGTTATCTGCCTGTGAAATCTTTTTTTGATTTGCCCAAATTATGGACAGTGTTCATGGTGTCTTGAAGCTTCTCTTTGAAAGAAAGTAATTACATAACAAAGCCTCTCATGTCTTGCTTTTTAACCTCAGAAACACCAAGTATCTCCATATCTCCATTTGTTCCAAACAAGCCGCCTTCAGTGCTATATTCAAACTGCATCGTTTCTTTTCCTTTTATCTAAATAGCATTAAATTTGACTGTCTTGTAAATGTTTACACTGGCAAATGCATTCTTTTTTTTGCTAAGGTTCTCCATTGCCTTAAGAAGAATTTCTGGTAAATACTTTCTTGTTCTTGTGGGGTGATCAGCTCATCAGCTTTACATGTTTAGAAATAAATGCCCTCCTTGTTATAAGAATTTAGAAAACCTCTCCACAACGTACTTGTTAATATAAGGCCCGGGGCCCCCCCAGGACGGCCTTTGGAGGGGGGGCTCTGTCATGCGCCCAGCTGAGCGCGAGACATAGCGGGGTGGTCGCCATGGCGACGGCCGCCACGCGCTTGTGTTTATGTTTTCCTTGTCTTTGTCTCGTGATGTGATTGTCCCCACCTGCATGTCGTTTGTTAGTGATTATTAAGTGTTTAAATACCCGC
>JAOUQW010000021.1:2719860-2746303 GCA_028565825.1 Olivaichthys viedmensis | reverse complement strand
ACACATTGACAGAAGAGAGAGACAGAGAAAGAAAGAAAAAATAAGGAGACTTAACACAGCCTTCTACGGGATAGGGTGTACCAGTAAAAGTATCTCCTCTCTGGGAAGAAGGTCTCCACCAGCAGAGTGAAAAGGTAGAGGCCCTCGATGAACAGCCAGAAGTAGTTGGACATGACGCAGTAGTGGAAGAACACCATCACTGCCTTACACGCCACCTAGAGACAAGAGGACTTTGTTTAGTGTGTGTCGGAGTGCAGCACATCCTCATTTATCTTCATTTACTGTAATGGCATGTAATCCTGCAACAGTTATCAAGCTCGTTAAGGTACTCTCCCAGTGATGTCATCGGGATGGCCTCTGACTGGCCGCCGGAGAGAACACGGAGCCTTTAGTCAGGTGTATAATGAGCGTGTGGAGCAGGGTTTTGATATGATAATGGACTAATACCTTACTAATGGAATATTTACATGTTGTTTTGGCAAAGTAGTGACTACAAATCGTACTATCATTATTATAAAGCAATAACCATCAAGAAAACGAATAGCCCCAACGCACACTGGTTACTTTTCAGACGTCATTTAGAGGCATTTGATCCCAGCGATAGTTTTGGACTACGATTTTTGGAACAGCGAAATTAAAAACACTATTTTCAATTTTAAATGCTACTGTCTCACAAGTGTTAAGATTTAGTATTATGAAGATATGGCTGGGGGGAAATTTAACATGGGGCATTGCGCTGACTGGTATTTTGACTTTTGGGTCCACCAAGGGGGCTCACTAATGAGAATTTTTAGACTTTATTGTACTTTTTACTTTTTTTTGTAAAGGCATTTACTCTATAGACAATTAAGCAAAGACAATTAGGATACCACACAAAACAAGTTGCGCCACGTAATATAGGGAGGAAAAAAATCCAGAAGTAATCCAAGGATCTCTTTCTTATTTCGATTGTGGGCATTTTTATATTTACTCATTTGGCAGACACTTTTATCCAAAGCGATCTACAATTCAGATGAAGGTTAAGGGCCTTGTTTAAGGGCCAAACAGTCACAGCTTGGCGAAGCTGAGCCTTCACCACTGAGCCACCACTGCCACTTACATGTTGCAGCTCGTCCTCCATCTTTGAGGTCTACAGTTCTCTGAGAGTTTTCTGGGATTTTTTTTTGGGGGCTGTCATTGGCTGTTGTCACTGACATCACATCACTGACCATTTCACACTACAAGACTTTATGTCTTCAGTCATACAAATATCCTTCTGAAGCGAGACCGTAAGGCTCAGGATCGACTCGTTTGCCCTCTCACACCACCAAATCATCTGTGCCAACAATCGATTCTGATCGAGCGCCCTACCTGGAAATTCACTTTGATTCTAAAAAGGGCAAATCAGGGATAAAATTGTGAACGCCAGTGAGATAATATGTGGGATACTCGTATAACAGGTGCTCTGGAATTATTTCAAAGCATATAAAACAATATCAGTGCAAAAAAAGGCCTTACGGTGTGGACGAAGCAGTGGTCGCTGTCCTCCTCGGCATAGAGCACGCCGTCTTTAATGAAGACAGAGATGGCCCGCAGGATGAACGACACGAACAGGTTCATGTGGATAAAGTTCCTGGTGCAGTGCAGCTTCCTGTCGGAGCCACAGAAAAAGTCAAGCCTCTCTATTGTACACAATTAAAGGCCTGGATTACACCAAGAACAGTCTGCATTCAGAAGAAACCAGAGCCAAGCAGGAATAACATCAGCTACATAAAGAACTCTCCACGGGGTTTGGGGCACATTTCATTGCAACTCCAGCTACAGCAAGCAGAATCAAATCTGAATCACTTTGAGGAGGAGGGGGCAAAAAATAGGTCAGCTTCCAAATGGCAGGATGAAATCCAATTTCCACTGTAGGAAAATCGAAGCTGAAATGGGATTGAGCCCTGGAGCGATTTCCCCAGTCTCTGCTGTATATAAGATGTGATTAAGGGCTAGCAGAGCTTTTACTGACCTGAACCTGCAGAGGATGACCATGGCGGTAGTGAGGGATACCAGAGACGTGCTGTAGCCCACTGTGTACAGAGCCTTTACCGACGCATAGTACATATCCTGCATAAATAGGAAGCAGCACGTATTAGAAATTAGTTATTGTTATGCAATATTTAACCTGACTTCAGATTTTGTGTATGTTTTCATGAGTAAGTATTTAAGTTGCATATTTAAATGGACACACACCGGTTTGGTGGTGTTTTCATCAGACAGACAGGCGTCCACGTAATGTGGGTAAGGCTCGGACCAGCCGTCCTCAGTACAGTTCCGACTGATCTTCCCGAGTCCTAAGAACCGAAACAACCAGGAAATAATCACTATCACACATTTACAATAGTTAAGCACAATATGCAATACTGCAATATAAATGTACAGCACTGTACTGTAATTGATTAATACTACATAATTAAATACAGCTGCATACAGCAGATACGCTCAAATCAAAGTCACTCACCTTCCTCAGGGCTCATGAACTCAAAGAGCTCAGGGCAGCTGACCAGGACGATCTCACCCACGCTGGCAGCCTGCCAACACGTCAGGTTATCCCACTCCCAAGCACAACCTGAAGGACACCAAAAATTATGAAAGCCCAGTATAGTGAAATGCCATAGGGTAGGCAAGCTTTTAAACTTCAAATGTCAAGTCATTTTAAAGTCATTAGCAATTTTACATGAAGGCTTTACGGTTCTTTTTCCACAAGAAGGGCATTTCCTTCATGGAAAAAAAATCTACTCCCGTGCTTGACACCGGGCCTATTCAACTGGCAACCCATGGGCTGAATACGACCCCTAACAGTGTTTCAAACGACCTCTTGAAATAATAATAATTAATATTAGTGAGTGAAAATCACATGGACAATATTTATGGATTTTGTGTAAAGGTACAGGGGGTCAGTCTACCCCTCCTGTTAAAGGCGAAGTCATTTTCAAAAGTATATATATCAATAGAGAGAGTATTTATTCCTCAGGGGTTCTAGCTTCCTAAAGGGGTGGTTCTTGAAACTGTTTCTTAAAGGAAAACCATCTGTTGCAGGGTTCTACATAGAACCTTTAAGGACTCCCCTAGAGGGACAAGCCCTTTAGGGTGCTAGGATGAAACCTTAGAAAAAGGGTTAAATCTTGAACCCTATAGGGTTCTTCAGTCTGTCCCTCTTGGGGGAACCCTTAAAGGTTCTATGTAGAACCCCACAAAAAGGGTTCAGAGAGGGATCCTTGAAGTAGAACCTGTTTGGGAGCTTACGAACACTTAACTATTCAATATATAAATGTTCGACATGCCCACCTGCATACACTCATTAAAAAAAGTTTCCATCTACAACTCTAAAGGGTCCTCCGGTTTGTCCCTGTGGGGGAAGCTATGAAGGTTCTTTGTCATCAGAGGATTTCCTTTTTAGAAAAGGTTCCAAGTAGAACGTCTTTAGGAAGCTAGGACCCGTAACTATTCAAAGAAGCATACGTTCTAAGTGTATTTCAGCTGCCGGGTCCAAAAGAAAATCATCAATGGCGATGCCTCTGTTTCTCATCTTTACAGAATCAAATTAAAGTTAAGACCCTTGAGACTTGCAGCCATCAGGACCCACAGGGGGCGCTATGAGCCAACTCTCCATTCTGCCTCCTTCCTTATGACTCATTCCTAATTTTGGAGATAAAGATGATCAATGTGTGATCATGAAAAAAAAAAATCCAACCCATTCACATCACTATCCTTCTTTTTTGGGGAAATTAAATTTCTTCCAGTTTCCTTCAGCACCCTTTAGTGATCCTCCTCTCTCCTGCTGCGTCTCGCTGTAGTGCTGAAAGCATCTGTATTGCCTCATATAAGCTGATGCAGCTATATTTAGGCAACTGCAGCTTTTCCTCTTCTGCCCCTTTGCTCTCTGGAGTCAGGGGTTCACCGGCCATGCACGAGGATGAAATCTCTGCATCCTGTCTCTCTCTATCAGAATGAAATGGAGGTATTAGAGCAAGAGCGAGGAGCCAAACCTTCAGAGCAGATCATCTCTGATTTAAGAGACTTGCTGTAATATCTAATGTGATCATCAGCACATCTTAAACCCAGAACAGAGTGAGATGGTACGCTCAGTTTTGAGCAAAAAAACCCCAACAAAAAACAAAAACATGAAGCTGTTTTCCAGAGCTAAAACCTTTTAATCCCCCTCCGAAAAAGAGATTATGTTTACCAAAATCCACTAAGTCTCAGTCTATTGTCTTTCCCAATAAAGGCTCCGGGTGCTTTACACAATGCCAAGCCTGGATAGACGAAATGAAAAATCTATCACAAGCTCATGTTCCAGATTTATCCAACACATCCTTATTGGTTGTTGTTTCTGCAATCAACTCCAGATGCATGATTATTTTTTTTATTTTTTTTGGTGTCTGGAATAACGTTGGCTTAACATAGCATGTTATGCTGCCAAGAAATGTCCTAGAAGAGTCAGCAAGCAGATGTGGTTCATACTTGGTCTGGACCGGTGCCTGATAAAAAAAATCAGCCCAGAACACACACTCCAGCTTTCTCACAATGCTCTGGTTAGCCCTCTTCCTTTGCCTGCATACATGCATGTTTGAGAAGGAGAAGATGGTGAAATTGTGCAGCAGATGTAAAGAGATTGCTTTTGTCTGCTTTGCGGAGAGACAACGCTCTTTGTCCTACTCTCTAATCTGTTTTTGCTCTGTTTGGCAGCCTGAACACAAAGCCAATTACCTCTTAAAGGGCAAATAAGAGCAGTTTAAACTAGCAAAGGGAAGAAGGAATGGCATTCAGCATCGTTCCCTATCCACCATCACAGAGCGAATGAATAATAATAAAAAGTTGGGTGGATCATTAAAGGAGTACTCTAGCTTTTTTTCAACCTAGCCTCTATCTACCACATCTCACAACGTATGTGTGATTACCACAGACAAGGATTTCGACACATTTCCCTGTACTAAAAAAAGAACAGAAAACCTGTTTACTCTAAACTCACTTGAAAGTCTAAGGGCAATTGTTAAAATACGTCAAAAATCGTTATGCGATTGTAGGACGCTTTCATGAATTGTTTAGTCAGAGGTATTTGTAAATTAGGCTCTAAATATGTACAGGTTTCCGTCTGATTGTGCATGGATACCACAAAACCTTCGGAAAAGTGTAAGTAACCGGAACTTCTTTTTACTGTATTGCTCCAGTGTGGGAAAGTTGGATAAAACTCCATAAAAACAGCTTTTTTCCGATGCCTGTCTCATCCTAAGACCTTCAATTGTTACAGCATAACAGTTTTATTTTTGAATTCATGTGACATAGTTGCTTTTTTAAACGTTCATTCATGAAATTCAACACCTGCCCTTAGATTTCCATTATAAGTGAGTTTGGAGTAAACTTTAGAGTTTTCTGTTCTTTTCTCAGTACAGGGAAACGTGTCGGAATTCTTGTCTGTTGTTAATCACACATACGCGACAGACGTGGTAGATAGAGACGAGGTTGCGAAAACAATGGAGTATTCCTTTAATGAATCGTGGGTCTGAAACAGTAACGGACTGCGCCGCAGAGTACGAGGTGTTCCTATAGATCACATCGATGTAGACAGGGATTGATCACCTGTCAAGACGAAATGAAATCAGTTTCTCTGATTTGCGCAGCTTGAATCGGTGAAGTTACTATGTCACGGATGAGTCGAAAGCTTGCAGACTGAAACATCTGTGCTTTTGGAGCGATTTGAGTCCCTGCTTAAATTCGACATGCATGTATGTGCACACACACACACACACACACCCACATGCACAGCAAAACAAATACAGAGGCGCTCTCCGTGTACAATCAACCCAACCGCTGTGCTACATTTCCACCATTCCATTCACCTAAAAACAGTAATGATAGTGAGTGGACATGCTGCGGTCCAGAACGTGAATCATGGAACTGAATAAATGGTGCTTGGACAGCATGTCCTCAAATTTTCAGGAAATCATCATTCATCATATAACCATATTTGTGCTCTTTTGTTTGTTTGTCTTTTCTCACACCCAGACTTTACGCTAGTGCTGACTCACAGTCGCTGGATTGAACAGCGGGACAGCAGGACATCATTGTAGCGTGTGATACAGCGCAGTAATAAGCTCTGGCTGTGGTTTATTATTGCTCTTGGTCTATACTGGGCTTCATAATGGAGCGTTACATCCTGCTTCTGCTTTAATGAAAGGGTGATACAACAGCTGGAGCATCTCTCGTTCATTCTCTATTTCTCTGACTCTCTCTCTGTCTAACGTGGCTGCTTTGTTTCTAGCTGAAAGATTTCCTGTCCGAAAAATGGCAGTCCATGAAAGTTTATAAAAGAAGGACATAAAAAACAGGAGTCCTTTTTGAAGTCTATATCTGTATATTTGTTCATGTGTCGCCCAAATAACGTATAAGCCATGCAATAGTGCATTATTTGCTGTAGTAATAATGTTTTATGATCATTTACGGACTTCATCGTCTTTCTGAAATGCACACACCTACTTTGTGGCAAAAGGGAGAGTTAAGACTCCAGCCATGTTCTGTCTACTGTTTTTTTTTTGTTTTTTTTTACCCCATTTAGTCGTTGCCAATTCCCACCCACTAGCTAGCTAGTTCTCTCCTATCGCATGACAGCCACCAACCGTTGAGGGTGAGGGCTAACACGTGCTTCCTCCAAGACATGGAGCCTACCGCCGCATTTTTGTCACAGGGCAGTCCCGCGCGCTCGGAGGAAAGCGCTAACTGCCCTCTTCCGTATGCATGAGGTCACAGACGCCCACGATTAGCTGGTGACGCTTTTGATCGACAGGAGAGAAAGCGTAATGCCGTCCCACCCACCCAGAGAGCAGGGCCAATTACGCTCTCTTGGACTCCCGGCCACGGATGGCTGTGGCATCGTCGGGGTTCGAACTAGCGATCTCCGGACGATAACGCGAACACTTTCTACTGGTTCTTAATTAGGTCAAAAGTAAGAAAAAAAGAAAACATTTTGAACCTGAAATAATTGAAATTGTGCTAACGTTACCCTTTATCTGCTATCGGGACCCTCTTTTACCACAAGCCCACAACGGTATTTTCCTGACTTTAAGCAAAGCCTTAAAGATCCAGTGTGGATGTTCACTATTTATGTCACCCCACTTCAACATAACAAGGCTACTTCACCTAACTACTAAGTAATTATACCTGACTGAATTATATATTCATTACTAATAAGAACAAACAACTCGAATGTGGCTACGAAATGGCACGGAACATCAAATAATTAGCGAAATGAATAGAATGTCTAATAAAACTCATTAAATACCAGACTCGCCAAATTCAATGCCATCATAGAGACCAAGAATTAGTCGATATAAATGTTGTCTTAGAGGCTCACACACGTGAGCGACACCCAAAAGAGCGCACAAGAAGACAGAAAATGCATTTGTTGCAAGTTCTGTCAGCCAGCCGGTTATTAAAACTAGTACCCTTAAGGGTCCTTCAGCCTGTCCCTCTGGGGGTACCCTTAAAGGTTCGGTGTAGAACCCTACAACAGAGTGTTTCCCTAACAGAGAGGGTTCCAAGTAGAACCCTTAACTACCCAACGAACCCTTGAACAACCTTTTTTTTTTCCTAAGAGTGTACCACTAAAATATTAAATGCAAAATCTATAAAATCTCGTTAAATTATATTCCGAAAATGTCCCTGAGCTCGGGTCTTAAAGGAAATGAGAGGAGCTGATTTGATTGGATATCGCAGCAGCACGCCTAACCACACCTCTTGATAATGCATGTATTCTGACCCCACTCCTTCTTATAATTACATCACTTTATCGACAGGTTATAGCCTGCACAGATGGTCATGAAAATATAGAGAATATATACTGCCTTATTTTTGCGCTTGTTCTATGATTACGAAAATAGGGAATAAAAACACATGGAATAAAAAAATACCCCTTCTGTTGTTTTCCTTCACTACAGTACTTTTGCATTATGTAGCATTATGGATGGATGCACTGTATGTAACAAATAAATGAAGCATTTTCTAGCCACATCTTCATGCTTTTAAAATGCTCTCTGCATCCCTCCAGGAGAAAAAGTGAGCGTTCTTATCCAGCAGTGCAGGGTGTCCTTTAGAAAGCACACGCTGACTAATTGGTAGGAGCACAAACTGCTTTACCCCTTAAAAATCTATTATTTTCTGCTCTAAACAGTCAGAATTGTCCAGAGTAGCCTTGAGGATGTCAACGCTATGAGTCAGAGTTCTTCCTTCCCCTTCGTCTTTCTCACACTTTGTCCATCTCTTATTCTGCAAGCGCGAGTCCCTGCCACGATAATTGCTGCCATGTGTCACAGTCCTCGCTTCCTGTTTACTCACGATAAATATAAGACTTTAACAAGAACATGCCTGTGTGATGTACGCGATGGCTCAGATGACACGTATCAATGTGTGTACTTGTTGAACTAGGGGGGGGGAGACCGGGGTAGTGCTAGTCAGCGAAGACTGTAAATACCAAGGCTCAAAAAGAATCTTGAAGGAATTTTAAGGACAGCTTTCAATAACACCAGCCTTTGAAAGAACGCATACGAGTCACTTTCGTTTTTACTCGAACTCACCGAACTCCTGGTCCTGCGCCGGGTCATGAAGTGCAATCCTCTCCATGCATCTCTCCTGCTCGCGCTTGATGACGCAGTTGGAGATCTCAGATTGTGCGGGCTGCACCTGGAACAAGAACATGTCAGCATGTCATTTCATGGCGCCTGCAGAGATACACTGCTAAGTGCCGTTTTCAAGGGCACAACGGCTAGAGCCTTCTGGCAAGAAGTCAACATATCTGCTCGTTCCCCTCTGTATTTCTCTAATACCTGCAGGCTGGTTTTTAGCATAATGGCTTCACCTAATGAGCCATTGAGAGATTTACAGTATATGTATATACAGTATGTTATATGTATAATATCCAGAGCACAGGGTCTCCACAAAGCCTCCACTACTCAAACTCAAACTGTTTCAAAAGCTCCCTAGACAGCTGCTAAGATTTTTTAATAGAAACCTAATGAAACATACTATAGATGAAGGCAGGTAAAATAATTAAAATAATATTTTGGCAAAAAAAAAATAAAAAATATAATTTACACAATGCTCCAAAGGTAGTCCATCAGCCAAGACATGTTCGGTGTCCAAAGTTTGTTTCTTCAGATTTGCACTGGAGCTACAACGCTAATAGGAGTCGAGTAATGGAAGTCTATCTCACCCAAAATCTCTTCTGTAAATATCTGTCTCACACCACAGACAGTACTTCGTTATGGGGGCAGTCATCACTAGAATCACTTTTTTTATTCAGCATAATTAGGTATCATTCTGCCCCTCCGTCCCAAAGTTTGAAGACAGGATTGTAGTGGAAAGCCAGAAGTTATGCGGATGATAATCTAGTTCTACTTTGAACTTAAGTTTGTAAATTAAGACTATACCCGCTATGTTACAAAATTGTTTATTCAAAAATGAGATTCGTAGCTTAGGGAAACTGCTATAATCTTTTTAAACAGACATGTTAAGAGGATCACTCTTAGCCTCCATTAATTTAACAAAACAATTTTAAAATACCATTTCTCTGATTTTCACTCTGCATTTAAAACTTTATTTAACATTTTTCATGAGACACTGGACCTGGAAACAACATTTTTGCGACGCCATTATCTGTACTGTACTGTTCATGATATATTTTATATATATTTTTTATTATTTATTCTTTCCATGTGTTGTACACCATGATTGTCTTACGCTAAACACAAAGTATAAGGCAACGGCTTAACCCAATGTTCATTCTCAGATGTTAACATGTCTGTTAATGTGTCCATTGATTCACATTATTATAGATTTTTAGAACTTAATTAATGAAGATATTGAAAGAGCTTTAAAGTGGAAATATACTGTATAGCTTTGAACTGTGGAAAATGAGTAATTCATGTGTCAAATTACGGCTGCATTTAAGCAATACAGTACGATTTTGTAAATAATTGAAAAACATTTTAAATATATTTGCATTCTGTCTACCAATATAACAGCAATGCAAAGGAATGTAAAGGGATTTAAGAGTGACAAGCTCTTTGAAACACTATATATAGGTTTTAAATAATGGTGCCGCGCCCCTGTAGAGTCTACAAATGGAAACAGACTGATGCTATAATCAGAAGCAAAAACAGAAGCCTGGGAAGACAAAGGCAAACCCTGCCAAATGTTGTGTTTAGGCTGCGGCACTAAGAATAGATAAAAAGTAATGGCTAGAATTAAAAAGACAGTCCGGTCTATGCTGATACTGAGAGTTAGTATTAAAAGGGAATTCCACCATTTTTTCAAATGGAGAGTGTTTAAAAAAAAAAAAAAACATATCAGGGTTTTTTTTAGTACTAGTTTTCCTCACAACGTCCTGCATTCCTCTTCCACCACATCCACAAATTAGCATGTGAAAGTTGATGTTACTAGCGTTCATCAGGGGGCCTGCAGGAAATGAAATGTGCTTTTTGAAAATGATGGTGAATTGCACTGTACCCTGATAACCAATTTAAATCGAGTAAGTATTATCGCCTTTATTATCTGATTCAAACTGATACAACTCTGGAATAATCAGTGTCCTGGTTCTCTGTCATCATTGGGTACTATTATTCAAAAATATTGGCACTATGCATTTCTCTGTGACTCTCTCACTCTCCCCCTCCATGCTTCTCTCTCGCTTTCAGTCTCAGTAAAGGAGGCGTGGCCTCTGTGCCTGTCAGTCCCACTGAAGAAGGCGTGGCCTCTGTGTCTTTCAGTCTCAGTGAAGGAGGCGTGGCCTCTGTGTCTTTCAGTCTCAGTGAAGGAGGCGTGGCCTCTGTGCCTGTCAGTCCCACTGAAGAAGGCGTGGCCTCTGTGCTTGTCAGTCTCAGTAAAGGAGGCGTGGCCTCTATTCCTGTCAGTCCCAGTTATAAATCGTATCATATTGAATTGTTATCTTTAATACATAAGATTGTTGTTGTTCATCGTATCATCTCAGATGAAGAACCGAAAGAAAGAAAGAAAAACATTTTTTTGTTGTTTTCTTCTTGTGCAAGTCCGTACTTTAAAAGCATGTATTTCCAACCAAAAATGTGCAGAACATTTTATTTTCAAGTGTTTTATTTATTTATTTTATTTTATTTAAAGACCAAAACATTAGATTTCAGTTCTGCATGGAACATTTATCATGTGATAAATGGACACATATTGCCTTGAATTGCACAATTCCAATGAGGCTTCCAGGAAAGCAAATAAAAGCATGACAGAGTGTGGGCGCATGTGTGTGTGTGTGTGTGTATGTGGATGTGTGTGTGTGTGGGTGTTCGTGTGTGTGTATAATAAATCAGGAGCCACAACACAGCTGGGTCATTGGATTGCGAGGAAAAGATAAGAAAACATACAAAAGCTGACACACACACACACGCACACACACACACACACACACACACACATGGTGACATGCTCATGCATTCTTGGAGATTTAATACACTACATTACACACCACAACAAACACCAGCAAATGCGTGCACTGATCTGTTAGTTCTCCGTCTCCTCAGTCTATAGACTCCTGCTCACTTCATTTCCCTCCCCTCTTCTCCACAGACTGATCTTAATATCAGATTAGCACTTCATTTTTCAAAGACAGGGCACTTGGGTGGTTCAGGAAGGGAGGCTGCTTTGTGACAAATGTCCTCTTCCCTCACTGTAAAACCACCACAGAAGAAATGAGAAGCCTGACTACACACACAGCCAGGCAGTGGTAGCTCTGTAGTTAATGTTAGTGCTAGTGACTAGAAGACTCAAATCCGGTATCTGCCACAGAACTGCCCCTTAAGCAAAACCCTTTACTCCGAACTGCTCAGCTCTGTGCTTGGATTGGATTCGGTCTCACTCTTAAGTCATTTTAGACAAAAGCATCTGGCAATTAAATAAACGTAGATGCTATATAATTAAGAGTAAACCGCATTAAAGCTGCTGTAAGCAGTGTTAGCAGTTTTTGCTTCTGACCAAACTTAGCCACCAAAGGACTCCCTCTCCCTTCATTCCCACGCCCTCCATCCAAACGTCTTTTCCAAAAAACCCTCCTTCCCTAGACTTAAACATGCACAGTTTTGGTCGAAAAAACCATCGCTTCCATAAGATATATTAATGACTCCACTGTAATACTAGGGTTATATCCTACTCCATCAACCTAACAATTCACTTTCTGATCATTTATAGCCTAGCTGCTAATGTACACACAACATAATTGACGCCTCTTTGCAGTTAGTTTCCTGATTCGTTAATACATCCAGACCACGTTAAAAATTTTAGCTGTGAATACAAAGTCGAAGACCGTCACCGAGACTTTATTCCACCTCAGAATCTCTTTTTAGCCATAACTAACAGGATGTAAAGACAATTTAGCCAAAGTGGTCTGCTTACAATATGGAATCATTTTAGTGCCACTAGGATTTAGAGTTGAATTTGAAAATTGAAATCTGAATTTCTAAATCTGCATTTGAATGCTTTATTTTGAAATCGTATATATCAAGTTTTAAAGTTTAATTAATTTGAATCAAATTGCTATTCCATCATTTTAATTTGTATGTAAGGCTTCAAAATTCAATTCTATTTTAAAATAATGAGATAAAAATTTTGTGGCACAAGGCATTTCAAATTCCTTTGATCCAATTCAGATTTAAATTATACAATAAGTATAATTTAAAAAAGTATACAATACTACAACTTCGGAAAAGCAAACAAGCACAGAATCAGCCGTTGCCCTTCCAGCCAATCAGCAGTTAAAAAATTATTGGGCGCCCCATGGTGAATCTGAACTTGATTAACTATATTTGAAATGCATTGTGCTGCCAAAATTGAAATTGAAATTATGTACATCTGATTTTTTTATTTTTATTTTTTTTCAAAATCCAAATGTTTCAGTTTTTCCATACTTACAGCGGCTTTAAGGGCCGTATGCAGCTTATACACACTACACTAAACGCAATCGCGACAGCAGAATCTGCATGAGTCTTTATAATTTAGAAAAGGCTTTAAGGTACCCTCAGAGATTGCATTAAAAAAAAAAGTTTGATTTTCACACATCAAAGTAGAAACATGATACGAGTGTTGCTAAACTGCATTAGTTACGGTAGCTTATGTTGTTTGTTCTTTTATAAATGAGTTTAAACATGGCATGAAACGGGTGACAATGTGAGAAGGAGTGATCATGTATGCTCCAACACACTTAACACATTTAGTGTGTGTTATTAACAGCAATGCCAGACTGTGCAAATTAGTAGCAAGTTCTTATTTAACCCTCATGTTATGTTTGGGTGAAACTGTCCCACTTTATACTTTACACTAAACGTGAAGAAACACTAAAAATATTCTTTAGTGTGTGATTCACATATTGGTAATTGTTCATATTGCTAATAAGATTTAAAAAATTTAGCTGGTCTGGGTCAACGGCGCAATCATTGCTAAGTAGTGAACAGAACATTAGGGTTCATGTCTCTCAGGAGGAAGTGAGGGTCTGCAGGCAGTTTTGTTTAACGTTTACGATCCAAAGCCTTGCTACTGTCAGTCTTCGGAATCTGGCAGCGCAGGATCTCCACAGATGGGCCGAGAAGTTCCAGTAAGCACAGCCATCTGCTGTGTGTGAGAAGATGCCTCGTCCCCGAGCGTTAGCAATCATATGGCCGCCCACGCCACACATCCACATGTGAATCCATGGAGGCATGCAAACATGCAAACCCACGCTCACAGATCACTGACTCATACACATACACATGCATACAGTCACTCCAAATCCAGAGTGTATGATGAGCATCATCTGCAGCTCTCTGTGTGTGTGTGTGGTGTGTGTGTGTGTGTGTGTGTGTGTGTGTTCTCACCAGAACGATACAGAAGGGGAGGAGCAGGGGGAGGAAGATGGCCCCAGGTTGCTTCATTCTGTCTGCTGGTGTCTGGAGCGATCAGTGCAGCCTCCACAGAGCCTCAGTGACTCTTCAGTGTAAAATCACCTGAAAAAGATACAGTATTTCGTTTACTTACGTCTGGGGAAACACAAAAAGAAGGCGAGGCCTCGTTTATAAGGATGCCAACTCTGAGTTACATTTATAAAAAAAAGTACTAAAAAAGATAGAAGACAGAATTTTTAACATTATTGAAAAAGAAAAATTCAAACATTCCACAGTAAAAACAGGGCAGTTCTGGGCTAGTGATCGGACGCTTGTGAGTTCAAACCAGAGAGCCACTGTTGGGCTCTTGAGCAAGAACCTTGAAGCAGCAGTTTGTCATTTTTAGAGCCCTCTGCTGTCTGAGAGGTGAATCAAACTTGCAATGAAAACATTCACAAGCCTTCCCTCTTTCTCCCAAACTGACCCACCCCATCTGTTTAAACTGCGTATGCCTCATGATTTGCCTTTTAAGAAAAACACGGACTGGGACGGAGCTAATTTCTGGACTGGAAAAATGTAAACTGGATCTGTTGAATCGCAATATCATAGCTTTTCTAAGGTATCTTTAACATGATATGATCCTTAAGGTCTAGAAACATTTTAAACATTACAAGCAACACCTTTATTTATTGTTGCAAAGCGTGTTTTAAAGCATCTGCTGAATGAATAAATGTAAAACCTTAAGTAAAGCACATAAAGTTATGTTCACAAGGACATTTTGGTATCCATCAGAAAAATGCATTGATTTGTGTTAGCAGCTTATTGTAGGCATATTTATGAGCTGTGATTGATGTTTTTAGCCCCACCAGTAAACTCGTTTAAATATGGAAACGCCGCCCCAGACTGTCTCCTATTGGCTGAGGCATGAGCATGGTGGAGCACGTTACGTCAAAGGTCCAACTACAATACGTGCAAAGGTCAGAGAGCATCCTTTTGTTTATTCAGTTTTCAAAAAATAAACTGAAAAAACAAAAGAGCGGAATTCAAATTGTAGGAATTCAAATTCTGTTTAATTTCACAGACATGAAGCTCTAAGAAAAGCTACAACCACTAACAACATCAGTCATCATTACCTTATCTGTTCATAACATTTCATACAAGTTGCCACATGTGAGTTCTTATGAATTCTTTCTTGCAATCATGAGCCCATGTTGGTATTTCTCCAAAAAAAAAAATTTTTTTTAAAAATACTGTTCATATTAAAACAGTCACTTTGCCAGCTCGAACCAGTTAAATGTAACATAACATAACATTTAGATGTAAAAAAGAAAAAAAAAGCCTTGGCTAGGAAAACTGCTAAAAAATATTTAGAGGATCACACTTAGACTTCAGTAATTTACCAAAACAAAGTAGAAATACCTTTATCTCCGATTTTTACCTCTCTTGCTCTCAAAATCTTCTAGTACATTTTAACACATGTAACTTTTTTTTGTTACGTATGTTAATAAATAACCCTTTTTTTTGTGATGCCATTATCTAAACCAGTACGGCACAATGTTGCTGATTTAACTATTCCAGATTTACACATCATAAATCGCCATACTGATAAATCGTCACACCCCAATCATAATCAGCAAGTCACACAACATCCTGAACAGGGTCATATTAATATATAATAAACTGTATTTCTGTTAATATCATGCTAATATTTTATTGTGAACGCTTCAAGGAGAATCAATCAGTTTTCAAGCAGCTGGAGTGAAGCGGTCATTGACGGGTGTAGGGGAGTCACGGGGCGAGAGTCACGGGGCGAGAGTCCGTTTTACAGGGACCCACGTAGACTTAACGGTCTGAAGAGGCTGCAAAGACGAGAAAATCTCTGAACCCGGGGCAAAACAACAAGGATTTACCCTACACACTTACTCATTCATGCCACTTCCCACAAAAGACGAGGACACAAGGATGAATCGTCACACAACATAATCGGCACACACACACTCGGTTATACACATACAGTAAGTATATACACATACACACATCCCCCTCTTTACTCCTGCCCTTTGCTTCTAAATCCAATTACTTCTACCTCGCGCTCAGGCGCTTTATCAAATAATACACAGGACAACGCGGAGTAAACAGGTGAAACAGTAACAATAACTTCAGATTTGTCAGGAAATTAAGGAAAACAACAGGAAATTACAGTGTTTTCCTCCATGTCCCTCATCAGTATTGACTGAAAACAAGATAGATAGATAGATAGACAGATAGATAGATAGATAGATAGATAGATAGATAGATAGATAGATAGATAGAAGTACACAAATTCTTTACTCGAGTAAAAGTGCAAATACTCATCTGAAACAAATACTCTGGTAAAAGCCGAAGTACAGCTTCAAACTCGTGACTCGAGTTAAAAGTTCAAAAGTACAAACTCCTTAATTTACTTAAAGTATGTAAGTACAAGAAAGAGTCACAAAAGAGAAAGAGGTCTGCTCCCCAAACCACACATTGATTTTGGTTACTAACGGTAAATTAGTGCACCTTTCCCCAAGGAACCAATGACAGTGGGAAAACATTAGCCAAAGCTAACTAACAGCAGCTACAGCTATATCCCGAATCTCTCAAACGTTAGCTAGCATGATAACTTTGACGATACAAACTAGCTTGCATGCTAACAGCTAGCCGTCCCGATACAGCCGGCTTAGATAAATACAAAACGTAGCTAACCATAGACAGATTGTAGTGATGGGTATTAGGTCTTACTCTCATTGTCACCTGTTTTACAGTTTAGATTTGTTAGGAATTTTGATGAACTGCTTGAACACGCAGGATTAACTGTTGTAGTCTCTTAACAAGTAAAACCTCATGGTAGGGAGAGAGACTTTCTTCCTGTCCCAGGTGTACCGAGGCGTTTGTAAGTCGTCAGCATTTCCCTAAGAGCATCTGTCACTCAAACGGGCAGATAGCCTTTTTATGGAAACAGCCGCACACTGCGGTTCTGATAACAATCTAAATGAGGAGCAACAGGATGGAGATTACATGAACATTGCTCTAAATTCAACCTCCTGCTCTGCTTTTGATCAGAAGCGAACTCTTCAATCGCCCAAAGCAGATGGAGAGAATAAGAGCACCTCCAGCACGTCATGTATTCCCACGCCTTTATGATATTATTCTTGAATTATATATAGGTGTACAATTGTAGGTGTACAATTACTGACTGTAGCCCATTTGTTGCTATGCACAGTTTTTCAGCGCCCTGTCTCTACCCTGTCCATCAATGGGGACCACCATTAACCTGATATTATTTGGGTGGGGGACCATTCTCAGCACAGCAGTGACACTGACATGGTAGTGTGTGTATGGTGCTGGTGGAGCAGTATTGTTGGGGGTTTTAAACACTGTGCACATTTACTGGTCACTTTATTAGACACACCTACCTTGTTGACCCACCTTTGTAGGTATACAGTTAGAGACTAAAGCTCTTACCATGCACAGCATGTGTTAATTGTCCTCTAGCCTTCATCAGTGTCCGTTTCTGACCACAGCACTGCTGTTAGGTGAATATTTTATATATATAGATGTGGTAAAAATTGCAGCGTAGTACACAAAGTTTCCAGAGAAACAAGACGTTTCGGACAAAAGTCCTTCATTAGCTGTGCAAACAAAGTGCTTTTGAGGCTGTAGGAGGTGAAACCAGTTCATATTCGAAAGGGTTGATGAATGGTAATTTCCTCACTTCATTGCTCCCATAACAACAACTAGCAATGCAAACAGAGATGTCATTAATGTTATGTCCATTGTTGTAAGAGTGTCTCCCCACTGGAAAGGAGAAATCCTTTATTCTGATGGTAGAAAGATGCTGGACAAAACGATCAGCCAGTCTTCTTTTAGTTTCCCCGATGTACATATAAAAAACTAAGGAAGAATTCATGAAGCACTTTGCTTGCACAGCTGATATTGTGCATCTAGGTTAAATTAGAATGTAAATATTCAATTACATGTTTTTCCGATTAGTGGTTAATGTTCTACACTAGTAACTAGAAGGTTGTGAGTTCAAATCCCAGGATTGCCAGAGAGCCACTGTTAAGCAAGGGTTCTTTACCAAGTATCAAGTGCTCAGCTCTACGAATTGGATTTTGCCACTTTGGATAAACTTTGGCTGCTAAATATACACTCACCAAGCACTTTATTAGGAATACTATTCTAATACTGGGTAGGGCCTCCCTTTGTGAGAGGGTGTACATGTTCCTAATAAAGTGCTCGGTGAGTGTATAAATAAATGTAAATTTTTACCATTTTGTTTCCTGACATTTGAAAGCTTTTCATTTGGTTTTTGCAATGCCGTTTATTGTGTGGGCTGTTCCTGAGAACTGCAGCAAGGTCAGCAACCATGCTTTAATCACAAGTTGTCTTTGGATTCCCAGATTTTTTTCCTAGCTTGGATTTATTCACCTCAGCTGAATTCACCTTCACAACGTTCCAACCTGACTCAAAAATGTCACAACACATCATCACTTTTTGCAAAATGCACTGCCACTCTGAACACTTCACACGCCGCACATTTCAGTCAAATCTGTGTGTAAATACACTTACTGGCCAAATGTCCCCAACCATTTACAATTTTACTTTTCAATGTAATAACGATCTGACATCTAAGACATGGTTTGTGATTAATCATGGCTCCTAAGACAAAGTTCACACACATTGACAAGGAAAATAGTTAAGTTAATCGGTACAATGCTTTAGACGTGCAAACTACTATTTACAGTTTAAATACAACTCCCAAAATAGAGCTAGTCTTCTTCCAGCAGCTGCTTCAGCAGCATGGGCTCACAGTCGCAAATACAAGAATTAGAAAGAGCCAACTTGTATAAAAATATATTATTAGTTCAGATTGGGGTGATGGATTGTCTTCACACGCAGACAAAACTGCTCTTGCTCATTAGGATTCATACAAATTTCGTGTTTTCTCAATCTGCCAACCAAAGTCTTAAAAAATCTCCAAAAAGCCATCCCATTAGTGACACACTATCTTTTAAACAAACGAGTCTTGTGTGTAAGCAATAGGAGAGTGTGTGTAGTTTTTTAGTTATAGGGGTTTAAATTAGTCTTTTGAAAAAGTATTTAAACTTGCAACATATTTTTAAGCAAGTAAGAAAAACAATTTTTACATTTTATATCTTTGTTCTCATTTGTCAGATGATTTTATCCAAAGCAGCTTACATGTGCGGCGGAACACAGTTCAAAATTTACATTTTCAATCTTTTTTTAATGACAGTTTTATCTGAAATCTCAACATATTAGGCACCTGAAATCTTCTTAATATACCTTTTTTTAGCAATTCAATTTTACCCCAAACCTGTCACAGTCTTGTGAATGTACACTTTTAACCTTCCTGATCATGACCTCATCACGATCTTGAACTCCTACCCACCAGATGGCTGATGGATAACGACGACCAAGAATTGTTACAGGTGCATTAGGCTACTCGCAACTGAACTTCAATGCCTAAGCACCACAAACATGGTTCATTCATTTAGTCATCCATTCATCCATTCGTTCATTGAGTCATAACAGACTACGTATATTTTTTTCACATGCTGTTGTAGGGCACTCAGTCAGCACACTGCAGTCCCTGTTTTACACTTATACAATGCAGCTTTAGGGAAACCGTGAACATACAATTACAATAAGTCTGTGCAATAAGCAATCCTTCTTCGCCATTTTACTCAACATCATCTCCCACCAACACATGTACAAACATGCCATTTGCAAAAAAAAATTTGGAAAATGCACCATGCATTCCTTTTTCATATGGACAAGAAATGATATATAAATGCCACATTTTGGACACCAGTTACTCTGTTGCCTTGTTTGAATAAATCTGTAATAAATAAATAAAAAATGTTTGAATGTGTTTGAATAAATCTATGAATCAGCACATGAATGAGGAGAATTTCCTCTGATTTCAGGTGCTATATCATGAGGCTCGTGTGGTGACTCACTGTTGCATCAATGTGCCATTGCAGTGTCTAGACGGGAACTATAGTTCAGGCACTGATGATGATGATGGTGGTGATGATGATGATGATGATGATGATGATAATGATATATGATTTCCTTTGCTCATATTTATATAATGTGTCTAAGCCGATAGAATTTCACAAGTGCACAGAAATAATTCTTCAGAACAGCCTTTTCTACATTTAATTACACCGTGTCTTTGAAATGATTTCCCCTCCATTTTTTTTTTTTTAAAGCAACTTCTATTATTTATGAATACTATCAAATGTGACAATTTGACAAACCATCACCAAAGACGAGACGCGCACATGCATCAGGCTACGGATTTGGTCCGTTTCACAACACATCCCCACATTATTGTGCCATGTTCTGTTCAGACATGCTTAATTCTGTCTCTCCTTTAAAGGCTACGATGGGAGTAACAGTAGCACTGCAGCTCGGCGCGTCTCCGCATCTGTCCGCATCTGTCCGCGTCTCCGCATCTGTCCGCGTCTCCGCATCTCTCCGCATCTGTCCGCGTCTCCGCATCTGTCCGCATCTGTCCGCGTCTCCGCATCTGTCCGCGTCTCCGCATCTCTCCGCTTTAACATCGCGCATTTCTCTAATAACTCCTTCTGCAAATGCATGATGAGCGGAGCAGCACCGCGAGCTCTTCTCCAGCTATCCCGATCCAGACACTCCGCAGCGCGCGCCGTGCAGTGCAACGCTCGCGCCTTTGCGCTTCATCGCTCCCTGAGTCGAGCCGTGTTAAACGCCGCAGAACCGGCTCGAGCACTTCGTGTCCTCAAGTGAGTCGCACGCGCGGATTAAGGCTAAAAACAATCGTTATACTCACCATCTTGGACACGGACACTGCTGGGACGACCGCTGCGATCCCTCTTTTTTGTTGTTGTTGTTGGTGGTGCTTTGGGTTCTGATTCTGGTACCCGGGAGAACGCGCGACTCATGCGTGCGGCGCGCGCGCGCCCGCGCGGTCACTGCGGGGCAGAGCTGGGCAAAGAGCAGCTCCACTGTTTGCCTTTTAATAGTCTTTCCTAAAGCATGGTTTCCACATACACTGTGTCCTAAATCGCATGCATGCACTCTTAAGTAGTCCGCCACAATAGCACTCCAGTAAGATCAGTGCGTGGTCGACACCGCAGTGTTCATCCAACGGTTTGTTGAAAAGTACCCGGATGCCACACTACATCGAGTAAAAAAATAAATAAAAAATAAAAAATCCAAAGTCAAGCTACGAAGACTGGACACCGTTTAATCCCAATAGTTCCAGTGGTACAAAAGGGGCGTGGCATGTATTTGGCAGGGTTTCGTAATGATATACAAAATACTGCTGAGATGAGGATGTTCATTATAAGGAGCTCAAAGTTTGGACACTAGCTGTATTGTGGAATGCCGTACTTATATGCTGTACTAAGTAAGCCAGGTGGACTGTTGTAGCCTCAGGGGTTTTTTTTTCAGGTGTTCCAAGAGCAGCCAATGCCCTTCAAGAGTCTTTCTTAACAGGTGGTTCCCATATAAACTGTGTCCTAAATTACACGCTACTAGTCTACCAAAATAGCACTCCAGTGAGAATAGTGTGTCCGACAATGCAGTATTTATCAAGCAGCAGATGGAAAAAGAATGCCCAACTGCTGCGCTATCCTCAAAGGTTCGGGTGTTGGCTTGCCCCATTGAGGGATCCAATGGACAATTGTCCTTCTGGGTTCGAACCCCACTCCTGGTAAGCCCCAAGTTTTAGATTGTCATGGTTAAGAGGGGTGCCATTGTCTTGCCCTACCATTCCTAGGCCCTTGAGCAAGGCCCTGTGACCCTCAACTGCTCTGTTCTTAGGGTAGATCACCAAAAGGCTCACCCGGTGTTTCCGTTTGTGTGTAAGACACTGTATGGCAAGGGAAAAATTCTTATGTAGCAACCCAATGGCACAATAAAGACGCCATTTATTGTGCCATAATTTAGTGTGCACACACCCCACAGGTGGACCAGGACGGCCGAGTGATTAAGGTGTTGGACTTAAGCTCCAATGGACAAATGTCCTTGTGGGTTTGAAACCCACTCCTGGTAAGCCCTTAGTTTGGATTGTCAGTCTTGGGATCCTCATTTGCTCTGGAGTTAGAGTAGAAGACCCAGATGAAGGCTTTCTTCCTCTTGTGTGTGAGATATGGCAAGAAAATATCTCAATAAAGAATCTATTATATAAAAAATGGAGGACAAGAATGTCGCTGGAGAACGGTAGTCATGGTAAGTCAGTGGTAAGAGGGGTGCTATTTTACTGTCCTACCATTCCAGGGCACTTGAACGAGGTCCTTTCACCCTTAACTGCTTTGCACACGACAACAGCCAATAAATAATCTATTCTTTAAAAAATGGAGAATAGGAATGTAGTGGGTCTGAGAAGACTGGCATGGTGTGCAGTGGTGGTTCTACTAGAGCAGCCAATGAGAGAGCGACGCTTCATTAGAGCTCTGCATTTTTGTCAAGCCTGCGCTCTTAGACAGTAGATTGCTTTATTTACAATTAAAATAAAATTGCAGTGTACAGAGACTTTGAACACAGGGATGATGTCAAATTGGTTTTGTGGCCACACAAAAATTTAAAATATGCTCAATTGGTCAATTCAGCACTCTGGAGTTTGTTGGACATGATCTTATGCTCATTTTGAATTCCTTGAATAACGAGTGGCATAAATGGGTAAATTAACAAAGGGCTTCTCACAGGTCCAAGTTTGAAAGGTTTTGACCTCAGGGCTCCCGAGTGGCGCGACAGTAAAGCATTCACCCTGTCTGGAGATCGCTAGTTCGAGCCCCGACGATGCCACATCCATCCGTGGCCGGGAGTTTAAGAGAGTGTAATTTGCCCTGCTCTCTGGGTGGGAGGGACGGCATTACACTTTCTCTCCTGTCGATCAAACGCGGCTGCCACTTAACTCTTGAGTATAACATGTCTCCTAATTGATAAAGTTCACACACGTTTTATGGACCTTTTAGTGGCAGGTGAACCCAGTCAGGGTCTCCTCTATGAAAAGATTTGGAGACAGGAAAGATCCACTACAGAGCCCAAAATCTTGGGGTTTGATCGGCACTCAGCTAATTCAGCACCACGGACAGAGATACTGCATCTGTTTGAAAATTGATTTTTGAGTTGTTCCAGCTGTCACATGTCTTTCTCCAGGACTATCGCAGATAGTTACAAATTCCTATAAGTGGACTACAGATGATGGTAATGTATAACTGAAAGCTCAAATATTCACATGCAAACAGTTAGCTTGTGGGCTATGATATTATAATCAGCAGTGGTAGGCTCTGGAAGTTAAAGACCATACCAATATCTTAGACCAATAATTAGCACATTTACCACATTTATAACAGGTAGTAGGTATAATATGTCTTGTGCTGTGCATTACCTTATCTGTTTATAGTATGATTCAACGACACTCTTGGTAAGAGTTATTGTTTAGTGTGTAGCGTGATGACACTAAATATGCTCAATAATGTTATGTTCTATAAACATAATATTTTGTAACTCCATTCAATTTATAGTCTCAGTGCTCTTTTGTTTCAAAGATATTTACAGTGACTGTGGCGCGCATGATTTAAGGAAGTGTTCAGTTATATTTGATCGTAACCTATTTTAATCTCTTCTATGCTTTTCTATTCTGTTATACTATTCTGTCCTATTTGGTTCTATTCTAGTCCAACAGATTAGAAATGTCAGGTAAGGAAAGTGAGAGAGAGAGGAGATAGGGGAAGAGAGAGAGAATGATAAACAACCCCTTTACTGTGTATAATACGTTATATATATATAAAACTAATAGCTCTACTACAACAGGTTGGCCTGTGGGCCATTAAACATAGTGAAAAATGTGGTGCATTTGTAGCTCTGTTGCTTTCTACCTCCCCATTGAGATGAACTGCATTTCACTTCCACCATCCGCACCAAGCCGAGAACGCAGTGAGCTCCTCGAGGCATGCTGAGCACACACGGGGGTGTCAAGTGCCCAAAAATACCTGCAGGGCATCCAGCAGAACAAACAATAGAATGCACACTGGGTGATACTGCGCTAGAAAAAGCGTGTATTTGTGTGCCATATGGGCAGCACATAGGTTATTCCTTTAAAAACACATTATTGCACCTTTTTTTTCTGATATCGTTCCTTAACCTGGAATTTGAAATCAAGGATTCTGCACCAAAGCAAATGAACTTGAGGATCGTCATACGTGGCATGCACTTAAGAAAGAAAGAAAAACCCTCAAATCAATAGCTGCTGAACTGTTTCCATGGCAAAAAGATTATTTCAAGCCTTTGGCGCAGCCATCGGGAGCCTTCTGCAGCTCTGAAAGAGCCGATCGAGACTCTCGGCCGGAAGAGAGGGCCACTCCTCACTAATAACCGCCCCCAGATCACTAAACATGACCTCCTCAGCCACAAACAAAGGGCCTTGGTGTTACAAAGCGTATTAAAGGAACAGCATAGCCGTAGCTGAGCGCTCCTATAAATACGGTTGTTTTGGATGGAGCGCAGCCCCGAATGCCCAATGAGAAGTGTGCTTTAATGTTCCCACCATTGTTTTTTCAGCTCCATCAGTTTGGAAATGATCGGGCGTCTTCAATGGAGCGAGCGCTTCAATTAGGGGCCCGAGCGGCCCACATCGCCATGGTGATCAGCCTGTGACGCAGACGGCAAAAGATGCTTGAAGCGTTGGACAGCAAAACTCGGTATTGACAGAGCCCTTGGTGGTGGGTGGGAGAGAAACCTCTCAACATACCATCAGCCCCCACTCTCATTAAAGAAGAGAAGGAGGGGGCCCGGGTGATGGAGCATTGACTGCTGTGCTCTCTCCACCCCCACATGCTGGAGAATGTCAATGTCATAAAACTATATATATGTATAATGAGTCATATAAGTCATATGAATCATTCACTGTTCTCCATAGGAAGACATCTGAAATGTGTGCTTTAAATGTAGGCTACATATTGCATAGCTGCTATTTTCAGGTGCAGATTAGGAACAACATCAAGAGATTTGGAAGCACCACTTCACAGAGGATTTCCAATGAAGGTCAAGCTGATTTAAGAACTACTTAGATAGTGAAGGCTTTTCCAGCTCCTGGTCATTCCCTCCTCTCAGTCCTATACAAGAACCATCCTTAAGGACTTGTGTTATTAGACTTTCCAAAAAAATAAAAAAAAGAACAAAACAGTACCATTTAGGGTAACAATGCTTGTCATGAGGGGTACCTCAAGGGTATGTATTTATGTTATTAGGGAAAAGGGAATAATTAAAGGGAAAGTACCTTTAAAACAATTTTTTGGTAAATAATTTAAACGTAAGGATCACCGTGCTGCCTTTGAGGGTACACTTACATTGTATGTTAGCAAACAAAAATGCACCTGTACAGTAGTTTTTTTCTGGGGCTCATTGTACAAAATATATACACTGTAGGCTGGCCTCAAAACAAATGCTCAGAAAAGCTAGTGCAAACATCATCCCAAAAGCCACAAACAGCGTGTCACATAGTGTTCAAAACCAACCCTTCGAGACTGCAGTCCCTCGCCATCTGCAGTCACTGTAATTTGTCTGTTTCATTTTGTTCCATTTGTTTGTGACGAGCCCATTCAGAAGCTGTCTGGCATATCGAGGCGAGCTTTTGGAGGAGGACGACTTTATAAAAAAGCCCTTTTTTCTGTAATTACAGGCTGTCAGAGCGGAGAGAGACTGCCACAGGAGTGACATGTGTCAGTCTGGTTTCTCTCTTTCATTCCAGCGAAGGAAAATTGGTTCCCCACTTGCAGGCATGGAGAACATATGTATCAGAGAGAGAAAAGATGAGAGAGAAAAAGAGGTAGAAAGGAGAGAGAAGAGTAAATTAAGTGAGATAGCTACTGCAGTTTAGTATTTGATAACACAGCTCTTATGGGTAATTTTACATTAAGATGGTAACCTGAGAAAATATAATTGACAACCATGGGCTTTTTAGTGCTATGTATATTAATAGCAGCTTATTACATTGCTGCGATATTTAGTTATTCAAAGAAGGACTAGGGTGATATGACCAAATGGATAATACAAATATTTTCCCTGGCAAGCTGTTGGAGTCAAGATCAGAGAGGATGTTACTTGATCCTGACATAATCTTATTTTGTCTATCATATTCCCATGAGTGAGATTTTTTGTTAAATGCACTGGAACCAACAGGTAGCAGAGGCAAAATGAATGCCAGCTGAGAGCCCTCTATATCTCAAAAAGCAACAGAGTGTTCCTGAAATGGTTGTCTGCCGAATGACAGGAGCGCCCAGCTGAGAAGATTGGAGAGTGGATACACTAGTTCTCTCTCAGCGCCCTCTGTGAAAGCACACATTGTTCATGCTTTCCTTTTGGCAGACAAGACCAATGGGAAGTCCACTTCCAGACATCGCCAAGGGTCTTTTGTCTGTCTGCCTGCGATGTACAGTAGGGTCCAAAAGTCTGAGACCACATTGAAAAATCTGGGATTTTTTTCATTGCCACTGTATGGCACTCTAAAACGCTTT
>JAOUQW010000021.1:2677037-2698517 GCA_028565825.1 Olivaichthys viedmensis | reverse complement strand
TCTTGGTCACTGCATAATTCCAGATGTGTTATTTCATAGTGTTAATGTCTTCATTATTATTCTAAAATAGTAGAAAACAGTACAAATGAGGAAAAACCCTTCTATGAGCAGTTGTGTCCACATTGTGTACACACAGACTGGTAGTGTATATACACGAGTCAGATACCCCTCACTGAGAAGCCTCTTCACCTCTCAGGCAACTCATTAAAAATGTAGTTGATAAGGTAGCGTGTGCAGTGTGTACGTACGTGATCTCTCCAGACTTGAGCAGGCAGATCTCCGCGTCCTGCACCGAGGTCAGCAGCTCCTCCGACTCGTCTGCAGTGAGGTCACCACCGCTGGTACTGCAGCTACTGCGAAACAGCAAACACATCTGCACTTAGAACCATCCATCCTCTAGGACCCGGACATGTACATAGATACTGGGAAACTTTTAGAAGACACATATAATGTCTGTGAAGCAGTGTTAGGTAGAAATGCACTACTTTTAATTTGTACGTAGGATATAACTGAAAAACATACATAATTAGATTACAGTTATATCACTTTATTCATGGTTTGTACAACTTTTTTGGAAATAAAAGTGTAATTTCCGGCTCTTTTAAGGTGGATAATCAGACTTTTTCCAGTATGAAGCAGATCAACATTTAAGCTCAATATTCGTCACATGTCTTTGGCATAAATGGAAGAATTTAAAGAAAAGACAGCTGCTATATTTCTAACTGTTAAAACAGTTGTAGCTAGTTATAGCACTGTGCTGTTGAATTCTAGATTCTGATTGGTCAGAAGGTGTTGATTCATTTTCTATAAACGCAGCTCTGACAGTAGTGCTGGCTGCAAGGCAAATCACAGGTTCATATTAACGCGCTCGTTCTAATACGTTTTATTTTTAATAGATTTACAAGACATTCCAAAAACCCGTTTTTGCTTTGTCATTGTGAAGTATTGTGTGTAGATTGATGAGAAGAAAAATAAATGTGTTGAATCCATTTTAAGATGAGTCTGAAACATACCAAAATGTGGAAAACTTGAAAAGGTCTGAAAACTTTCCGTATGCACTGTAACTGTTCCATCATCATTCATTTGAAAGATATTTTCACCCTTTATCGCATCTTGTCTTTATCGATGTGCCATTTTTGACATTTTTTTTTGCAATGATGTTTTATGGATTTTCTCATGCACAAATTAAACATTCGCAATATAACCACTGGCTGGAAACCAGACCTCGGAGCAGTGTTGGGTAGATTACTGAGGAAATGTAATTTCGGTGCTGATTTAAACATTACATGACTAAAGACGTAACCAGTCTTTTAGATTTCTTAAAAAGTGTCATTGACCTTTTTACTTTTCGGCTACTTCTAATCTAAACTGGTTTACTTGGTTTTATTAGACTTCTGTGCAGAAAAATCTTGTGCTGTTTTAATAGAAGTACAAAATGAAAGAGAGACGTATTCTTGCATTTTCTTTTATTATCAAAATGAGCCAAACATATAGTGCTTCTTTCCATGCATACAAAAGACCCAAAAACGTAACATTTCGGTATATAGCCAGTTCACAAGATCGTGTTATGGCGTCTGCCATACAAGTCCCTGTGAATGAGTTGTTACTATAGAAACGATAACGTATTGGAACGTATGCACTGTACGTGTTCCGGCCCTCTTTATGGCCAAACTGCACAAAATAATACGTCATAATAATATTTTAATATTTTGTAGTATGATATGACGTTTTTATAGGATGTCCGATTTTTTTGGCCCAAAATACTTAAAATTTATGAACATTTGGATGTAAATATGAACCGAGTGTGTGTGTGTGTGTGTAACTCACAGCTCGTGTGGTCCTTGCTGTCCACTCCCCGGAGACAGAGCTGTGGTGTAGGGCAGCGAGTCGCCGTCGCAAATGCAGTTCACCTCCTCGTCTGTGATGATATCGAACACTGCGTCGTCTGGCCTGGGGGGCTGCAGTGCCACTGTGTGGCCGAGACAGAACATCACATTACAGCTCGTTACAGAGTTTAAATCAATTAGTCCCAGATCCCAGGGCTAACAGGATAAGCAGGTTTCCTCCTGATTACTGTGTAATTCCTGGCACATTTTCTCCCTAATAGAGGCAATACTGTCTGAAACACTGAGAACGCACAGTTACACACACTGTCCGTGATGCAATCAGTTTGCATTGGTACCAGTTAAGTGTCAAATGGCGTCATTCACATTAGGGTTGCGCAATTAATCGTAATTTAATAGAGATCATGATTTTTTTTTGTGTCTTCCTTAATTAATTAAACATAATCAACTGACATACTGGGGAGTTGTGATGCAGATAGCTAATTGTCGTTTAATGTATCTGGAGAATTAAAGGTCTTATTATTTTCAGCCATTTTTGTATTATTCCTGAGTGTCTATGAAACACATCGCAATTGATTTTTTACACAGAAAAACAGGACTGACAAGAAAAAGTGCCTTTTTTTCTGCCTCTCGAACTCACAGCCGGTTTCCCCCCCCCAATAGTCATTAACGTTCATAAAGCTGACCTCAACGCTCATTAATATTAATTAGCTTGCTAATTGCCTTCTTAACTAGGGGAGAAGCAATTTGCACGTCAATACAATCGGACATCTTCTTTAAAATCATTTAATAATGGAACCACCAAGATAACGTTAATGCTTGCAGTCGTACTGACCATTGTGTGTTTTCTCAATACTACCCTTAGAGACATGAGCTGCGCTGTGAGTATAAAGAGTCAGGAGAGCAGTCTAATGATCTTTACCCAGAGATTATGGAGAGTTTTGCATTTGAGGAACGAATGAAGGGAATTATTTGCCGCTTTGCAGCAGGAATGGTACCTACAGCACTCCAGGCTCTTTTTGTCATTTTGAGTTAGTGTTATTGCTAGTGCTCGGTACAGAGCTTTGGTTGCATGTCAAATTGCATACTAGTGTACTATTACTTTATAAGGCCTTCTACTTAGAAAGATGCAGTTTGGGACGTACCCTGTTTTGTAGGTTGTGCCGTTTGTTGATTGGCCTCCATGGGCCAAGCACAATAAATTATTCAAATGCATCTCTTGGGTGACGTAGATAACGTCAGTGGTTTTAAATGGTGTGTAAAAATAGGGAGAGCTTTTGTCCCCGCTGAACATAAGAAACCGCATTAGGTGCAGATTTGACATTTTCTCAGGTTTGCTGCAACGTGTTTAAAAACCACAAAAAAATAAATTATATAAAAAGAAAAAAAAAGAAAAACTGATTTTCACAATATAGGCCTTTAAATGACGAGCTCCCCATTATTTATATATTTATTTGCACTCTAACTGTATTTAGCATTTAAAAGATGCTCTTCATTAATGTGAGTAAGATGTATATGTTTGAAGGAATATAAGCTTATTACGTACAATTAAAAAAAAAAAATAAATAAAAATAAAAACCTCAAAAGGTTGTTTTCTGTTGATTTACAATGCTAAAATTATAAAATAATTGTGATAATAATCATGAATATCAATAGTGAGCAACATAATCGTGATCATCACTTTAGCCATTACTGTGCAGCCTGAATTCACATTATCATACAGTTGGCAATTTTTCATCCAGGAATCCTAATACAAGAGTAACAAAACTATAAATCCGGTTTCCAGTCTCTGTTTTGTGTTTACGAGCCTCGCTTTTCACTAGGTTTTAGTGAAAATTGTAACAGGTTAAAGCTGCCTGTTTGTGCAGAGAGATTTGTGAACTTGGCATTGAAAAATGCTTCTTAATAAGTGTATAAAAAAAATTGTAAGATTAATAAAAACCAAATGACAAGGCCTGAGTGAGTTCCTGACCTTTGGCCTCTCACCTGAGACACTGGGCATGGAGGCTCTGGTGGGAGTCGAGCACAGCGGGCTGTTTGACGGCTGAGAGGGACTTCCGAGCTCGTCCTGAGAGTGGCGCTCTCCTGCACCGTGTCGTGTGAAGCATTCCTTACAGCAGCGCTCTCTGGCGCCGCCCTGCTGGCTGCTCACTGTGTTACTGCAGCAGTAGTAGCAAAAGGGCCGACCACACAGCCTGACACAGACACAAAGAAAATAAAAACATTAAAGACACTAAAATGACTCCGGTTACTTCAAAACTGTACTTTTGATCTTCATTTATTGACTGCATTGATTTTCTACTTCACAGCATGGACCAGTGGTGTATCAGGGGCACCACTGCAGCCCACCCCCACTGGAGGCCACGCATGGTCATATGAAATTCTATGAAAGATATGTACAGCATCTGCGTGTCGCTAAATTGTAACGTAACCATGAGAAAATGGGGGTGTGACTTGTTTGTTGAACGGTAGAAACGTTAATCTGATGAATTATAGAGTTAAATCCTACAAAGTGGCTTTTGCAAAATGTTTTTTACGTTGAGAATTGGATTTCTAATCATTTCTTGTAAGAGCAATATATAGGAGGTTTGGGTTGAATTGGGCTGAAGGACGTTCTGCTGGATTCTATAGACACCCAAAACGTGGCTCAAAGACCATAAATGTTTCCTATATTGAATTATATATATATATTTTAAAAGAGTCATTAAACACACAAAAAGGCTCAGAAGCACCTACCCTTTTATTCCTCATCAGGAAAAAACAGATTCTATGAATATGCAAATTAGAAACAATTCCAACCACACACACACCCCTCCCCTTTCCCTTGGTAAACCAGTGTTGCATGGCCTACATTTGCATATTGGAAGACGATTGGCTCTTATATTTTATGATAAAAAAACACTTGCCTGTCACATGTTCAATAGTATCTCAGATTTTCCAATGACATTGCCAGCTCTGTTTTTTTTTTTTTTTTTTTAAAGACTAATGCAAAAACGCTGCAGTGATAATTTACACACTTTGGCTAGGATTTAATCATTAGAACACATTTATAAAACAAGAGTTAAGGATGACTAAGACTAGCATAAGTGCATGTTCTCATTTGCTCTCTAAAGAGCATTTTCCTGCGCAATAAGCACATTTGAGTTGTTTGTTTCAATAATTTAATCGACAATCGTTACTGGTTGTGAATCCATCAGTGTTTCTGTAGACTCAGGATGCATTTGGTATTCAACTAGCAACTAAACTAAATTCGCTAAAAATTCTCTTTTAAGTTCTGAACACTCTTACATTAATAGATCACTGGTTGTATCTATTGTAACTCCATGTGATGAGACCGTTTCTGTGTGTTCACGCAGGACTACCAGTGTGCCGCCCATACACATACACATTCTTGTGCCGTGACCCTCTCAACCACTCTACAATTTTTTTCTTAAGGCCCTTATTTGAAAAAGGGGGCCACATCTCATGGCTTGCGGGAACCCTACAGATTTACAGTTTGCTAATGGCATAAGCTGATATAATTTTCAATTTTAAAGACTTAAGATTTGAAAAAACAACATAATGTTCATGACAAAGCATAAAAAGAAGGTACCATAAATAAGACGAATGCAAAAACATAGTGCTTTGTCAAAGCACTATGTTTTTTTTGACAGAGCAGTACCCTAGTGTTAAAGTAGTGTTCTGTACAAGTATAATACTTACTTGCAGTTGTGTCGGCGTAGCCACCAGCTGAACTGTGCGTGACAGTCAAAGCAGTAGGAGAGCTCTCGGTCGGAATGCTCCTCCGCTCTCAGCTTCTGTTCAAACTCCAGTGCATCTGACTTCTGCCACAGAGCATCTTTATCCCTGCAGGGGGCGCCAAACAGCCATCCATCTACACAGTTCTTAATACTGACTGCCATGTTGACATTCAAAGCCAATTAATGAGTCTTTGGAGTAACGTGTTAAGTATCAGAGACGTTTGGAGTAAAATATCATACATCTTGTTCAGTATGAAGCCCTGTCTAGGGAGAATATTTCTTAATTAAGGTAAAGCAGCTTTTTTGAAAAGACATTTCGGGGAGATGTGAGTACCGAATGAGCTCAATAAGTCTTTCCTCCAGGTTTCTCTTGGTGCGGTAGAGATCATCGATCTCTGCAGATGACTTCAAATCGCAGGTCTCCTTCTCCAAGACAGTTCTGCGCAGGTTCTCACTGAGGTCCCGGCAGGCTTTCTGAGTAATGCCGAGTTCCTCCTGGGCCCTGACACGAACACAAGACCACAAGTCTGGCTCTCAATCATGCGATTTTGGCTGAGTGGCTGTAGTAAAGAGTAAATTGACTCACTTTGTCAAGTCTCCTTGCATTTGGTTTAGTTGTTCCTCTTTCTGGAGAAGCAACGTGTCAGATTTGGCAACGCAGGCCTTTTTCTCCACAAGTGTCTGACTGTAGCTGTCGTTAACGGCCTTCAAGAACATACAAAATACACACAAATGTATACTTACATATATATGGTTGTATAGTCATTCTAGAACTATGCGCTTAGATCTTTATGAAAATATCTCAACACATTTGTGGTTAATAATTATATTTTTAATGGTCATGTGGGAATATTCTAGGATGGTTAATATTTTTTTTTTTGCCAGAATGTAGGGATGGACAATAATGGCTAAAATAATAATCATAAATTTTTAATATGTTAATTATTTTAGGATTTTAATATATATATATATATATTTTTTAACATTTTAATATAAATTTTGCCTAATATTAAAATAATGAGTATTTATCACAATTACTGAACTAATTTAGGAATTAAATACTTTTTAAATCCACAGAAAACTGCCTTTTCTTTCACACTGCACATTATACGCTCATATTTCTTCAAATGTATAAATCTCTGAATCAATCTGCTTAGTCAAATAAAGAAAGAAAGACAGAAAGAAACAACCATAGAAGGCAACAAAATACAGTTAAAAACATATGTAATGCACCAGAGTCAATATCAACCAATATTTAACATTAGCCAGTTAAATAACTTTATCTGACGTCACCAGTATTGCAGTCGATTATGTTTAATGAATTAAAAAAGCCAAAAAATCGTGATGTCAAGTAAAATACAATGAATTGTGCAACCCTATCAGGTTACTTTTAAATCTACTTTACAGAGACTGTGTTTGTGTTTATATAGCTTATTGCTAACTAACGTTTTGTCACTTTATGTACCAGTTCCTGTATCATTTGCCTATAAAAAATCAATCTTCCACTCAAACGAATGTGCAGACAGAATAAAGACATCTTCTATGAGCTTTCAGGTTGTGCGGATGAAATGTCCATGTCTATGTCTATGCTAATCTTAGCCTCGAATTAGACAACAACAGATGTGGTTGCTCCAGGCAACATCCCTGGAGGAACATACCTTAAGCTCTGCCAGTCTGGTCTCCAGGGTAGACACTTTTTCTTGTTCTGTTTCCATCCGAGACCTTGCTCCCAGCAGCTCGTCATTTAAAACCTACAAACATGGAAAAATGTCAAATGTGTGTCTTTCTATGCAGATATTTGCATTGTAAAGATGGAAAGTACGAGATAACAACCTTCATCTGGCTTTGGTGATCTGTGGTTGATTGGCTCAGCTGAAGACGAAGAGCACTGATATCTCTCTGGCTGCTCTTCCGCAAGCTCCTGGTCTCCTCCTGCGCCTCCTCAAGCCCCTGCTGGAGTTCCTTCATGGCTTTCGGAAGACCCTCCACTTGTTTCAGCTCCTCTATGAGGCGGGCATTGTCTTTTCTCAGGGTCTCCATGGAGTCGCTGAGGGTCTGCGTCTTGTTCTGCGCCTCCAGCAGCTCCTGCAGCTTGGCCGAGAGCTCCTCGCAGCGCAACCTAGCCTCCTCGTTCTGCCCGGTCAGCATGCACACCTGGATGCCCAGCTCTGCAGTCTCAGTGTTGGCTCTGTGGAGGGCCTCCCTAGCCTCTTCGTTCTCCAGAGTCAGGGCGTTGTTCTGTCTCTTCAGCACATCAAGCTCCTCTCTTATGGAAGTCAACTCAGTTTGCAGGTTGGCTCGAGCCTGCGTCTCACTGTCCCGCTCCTTGCCCAGCGCCTCCTCTTTCTCCCGGCAGCGCAGGAGCTCCTCTATGTGTCGGCGGTTCAGCTCCTCCACCTGGGATTTGAGCTGCTCAGTCTGAGCACAAAGGTCTTCCCTGGATGACTCAGTCACTTCCTGGAGAGCCTGCATCTTCATCCTTTCCTCTGAGCTCACTTGGAGCTGGGCTCGAAGATCTACAACCTCCTGCTGGAGCCTGAAGACTTCCTTCATATTCAGGTCCAGTTGGGCTTCAGCCAGAGCAAATCTGGAGACAGCTTCTCCAGTTTCAAAGTGCTGGGCTGGGTGGTGATCTGCCTCAACTTTGAGATCCTTCAACTGTTGAGATCCTGTCTTGTTCTCCTTGGAGTTTGGTCCATTACCTAGCTGTCCCTGTCTCTCGGTCATAGCAGCCCAAAGTTCTTCATTTTCCTTCTCCAGCCTCTTTATCTCAATCTCCCTTGCCTCGGTCTTCATCTGGGCTTTCTGGATGCTCTCTTCAAGAAACTGGTTCTCCTCCAGGAGCTTATTCTCTCTCTCCTCCACTGTGAGACCAGCCGAATCCAGCCTGGCTTTGAGCTGCTTCTCGGAGGCTTGCAGAGTGGCTAGTTCTCTCTCCAGAGCTGCCCTGCTCTGGGCCAGCTCCCTGCTGCTCTCTTCACTCCTCTTTACTGTATGGACCAACTTTGAATTGATCTCCATTAGGCTGGCGCACTGGGTCTTGTACTCCTCCAGCTTCTGGCTCTGGCTTTCCAGGCTCTGGTTTTCAAGGTGCTGGACCTTCTGAGTGCTGATCGAGAGTTTGATCTCATTTGCTTTTAGCTGCTCCTGCAGTGACACGATCTGACTATGTAGTGTCTCCTTTAGGCTGTTGTTCTTCTGTTGCAGCTCCTCATGCTCCTTCTGTGATTTTTTCTTCACCTCCTCCAGCTGTCGGTCTCTTGCCTCCAGTGAGCTTTGCATGTCTTGCAGCTGGGCATGTAGATTCTCTGTCTCCCGTTCCTTCAAAAACAGCGCTCCTTGGAGGCGACTAACAGTTGCTTGGAGCTCATCAGCCCGCTGAAGTGCAGGGGTTCTTTCCTCCTCGCTGGATGTGCGGAGCTTGGCCAGTGCCTCCTCACTCTCTTTTAACTGTTCCTCCTGGGCCTTGAGTTCTTGGGCCAGTCTCTCGGCCAGTCTTGCCCAATCCTCGCACTCGCGCCTGGCTTCCAGCTTCTCCACTTCAGCCTCCTTCAGCTTGCTTAGGAGCTCCTCGATCTTCCAGGCAGAATCATAGTAACTGGCTGTCTGTATTCCTTTCTCGCTCAGTGCCCCATCCAGCTTAGCTAGCAGCTCCATGTTTTTGGTCTCAGCAACGTTCAGTCTTTCCTTTAGATGCTGCTCAGATGTCTTCTTGACAGTTTGCTGACTTGGTGACTCCTGGTTTGCCTTCTCTGCTTCCTCCTTACATAGCTTTTGATTGGCACTTTCAGCAGCAAGTAACTTCTCTTGGAGATCAGTGACTTCCCGCCTCAACTCCGCAGCTTCGTCAGTAACCACATGAACCTGATCTAGAAGCTGCTGTTGCCGTAGCTCTGACTGGTCAAGTTCAACACGCAGGTCTTCTGCGGCACTACAAGAGAGTTCTCCCAGTTCACCTAGGTCCCCTAGCAAACTGGTACCCAAGTCTGGACCTGGGAGAAAATCCTGGGCTTGCTGCAAAAAGACAACCAAAGCTACATGCATTCAAGATATACTTAAATTTTACTAATGTAAGGTCATCAAATTAGGAATTTTAAAAACTGTAGCAGACTCAGATATTTGATTTTCAGCTTGATCAATTATGCTTAAACTGAATGCTGAACTAGGCAGCTGGTTTAAAATGAAGGAGAACTAGGCAAAGTGGACTGGAAAGGGGTGTAGGACACCTGCTGCCTGTATAATGACTGTCTGTATCTTGATTATCTCTCAAAAGACATTATGACACTGCCCTAATTTGTACTTGTTTGTACGGAATGGGTGGAGACCTGCGAATAGTTGCTGACAAGGCTGTTGACACTGGAGCAGCGGCTGGGTGGTCTCCATACGTAGGCAGCTGACACTGCTGATCCTATGGTTCTCCTACAAATACCAAAGTCACACATCAAGCTGGATAATAATAATAATGCTCAAAAAGGCCTCATTCTACTTAGGGTACGGGTACTGATTGAAGATTAATTTGTCTTTTACATCCCATTAGATACAACTGCAAAGACTATTGCAAGGCCGAGACCTGATCAAAGTTCAGCAGTGTGACTTTGACATGCTTAGTGATAACAGAAACCCATTAACAGTAAAAGTGCGTACATTGAAGACAGACGTAACAGGGTTCAGCAACTTCAAAAGTAGTGGGAGACTTTTACAGCGTCTGGCTGAACCACATACTTAGATTTAGTAAACTTAAGTATACATTTCTAGATGGTGGGCCCTGATTTACCACATTATCTTGTACAGTGTGTGTTAGAGCTCTTATTAGTGCGTGCAGGCCAGAAAACTGCCTGGACAACCTGGCAAAGGTGGGCCACTCTGAGTCCAGATCATATCCTCTGGATGCCACATCAAACTGGATCTCGTTCAGTTCATACAGGTGATTGATGATGTCAACGTTGAGGTGGGATTTCAGAAAGGGACTGCGGGCGTAGTACCAGTCACTGCATAAAAATAAGAGTACCGGTCACTGGATAGGGATGGAACTGGGGGTGACAATGTCTATTATACAGAAGAATAAAAATAAAATCTGTACTACTCCCAAATGCTTTGGATGGAAAAAAATTAACACTGGCATGGTGTTCGTAAACAAGCCACACTTGTGCCAAAAGAGGAAGAGAAAGTTCTTCTAAAATGTCAGGCAGAAGTAAAACTGAAGCAAGCAAGAGAAATCGCTATATGGGCAAGGCATGTTCTGAACTGTACCTCCAGCACCTGGTTCAGCAACTCAAGCTTACACAAGAGAAAAGTTGTAACTATGTGATCGAGTATTTAAATCACACTGAAATAATTAAATGGTATATATACTTGCATTAGGGGCAAACCTTCGTCTTTTGTAAAAGTACCCACCTACACCTGTGTGTAATAGATGTACTTCAATGTATTTTAAGTATTTAACTTTTTTTTAAATATACAACACTACTTTTGTTCACACCTACAAACCTTAAAAATGTGATCACTGTAAATTTAATTCTTAAAATGTGGGTCATGCATGTTGGTGCCAGACTTTCCTGGAACTTGAAATACAGTTTTCCCCAGTACTTCCTTTTCTCTGTGTGTTTTTTTTTTCAGTGTACATTTCATTTCCCCATTCCACTGTCTGTTTCATAATTTCAGTTCAGCACATGATCCTACAGTATGAAGGCACTGGTTTAAATGCCTGTTTATTTACTCATGCATAAAACTGTAGTGCACGGTGTTTTACAACACATATCACTCTGCACACTCCAAAGCCTGGACGGGGCTCTCAACGCACAATAAAGATCCACAGATTACACAGGCAGCTCTGTACATTAAATTTTGCACGTTACAGATGACAATAGGTGTGTTTCCATCCAAATGTTTTTGAAAATGTAAAGCAAATTTCTGAAAAGCTGACAATAGAAAATTCAACTTCTTGTGTTCCCAAAAGCGCCAGTCAAGCACAGTATAGGCAATGCCCATAACCACATACTGGTGTACTGAATAGTATGTGAAAATAATACGTCGTCGGTCGTCATCCCAGCGTTTAGCAGCCACAGAAGCTGCTTTAGAAATGCTTCTTGTTTTTATGAAAAATGTAGTGGAAGAGTCTGCATGTAATGCAAAATATCAGTGTATTAGATAGTCAAGTACATAATGTATGGTTTAATAATATAGTGCACAGTATGCCATTTGAGACAAGGCCATTGTTTCCTTTGCGCATCGCTGACGCATTCAAACAGCTCCAGCACCTTGTTCAGTGTTGCCAGATCATGCTATATTGGTCATGCTATGTATCTTCAACCGAAAATATGGCCACGTGCTGCTAGTTGTGATTAGTCATTTTTTTTCTGCTTCCATTTTTTAAATAAACACAGGGGTGGGATAATGGACACTTGCGGTTTATCTTGTCCTACCATGTGACTCTCTGGTTCATCAGACATTGCTGAAGAGTATCTGCCAGCCGCTGGTGCACCAGGCAGTAGCGGATAAAGGCTCGGCCCTTCCCCAGAGACGTCTTCAGCTGCGGCAGAACAAATCCATGTTAATTAAGAAAAATGCCACCAGGAGCTTCACAGCAAAGTGAACGGAATGCAATGTATTCTCTTCAACCTTGAGACGTTTATTCATAAGGAGGCAAACTAATGCGAACGTGCGTATTAACACAGATGGGCTGCCATTTCAAACAGCAGTCCTGTTAGACTGCCGAAACCTAAAAGAAAAAACATACATCCTCAGGTTTACAGGTTAAAGGTTTTGACCTGACTTAACCTGTGACTTTGTGAGGGTGTGTAAGGGGGTCGCCCCGTAGCATAGCAGATGGCAAGAGTACACCAAGTGGCCGAGTTAAAGAACATACGGACAGCAGATGCCACACTACAGCGAATAACACATAGACAAAGAAAAAGGCAAGGAGCAGTTTGACTCGTCAACAAGAACAAATCCAAGAATCAGAATCCCAGCCAGAGTTTATTCAAAAACAAAAAGTGGAAAACTCTGGAACACGCTCCCCTCTATTACCAGTTTCAAAAAACAGCTCAAACCCATCTTTATTATTATTCAAAAATACATTTTTTAAATTAAATTATTATTAAATAATCAGAATTATTTACAACAAATATCCAGTTATTTTAGAAACTATTGTACTGTATTAGTTTATCATTTTAAAATCAACATGGTAAGCCTATATTCAGTCATCCTTTAATTAAAATAAGACCACTCCTTAGTCATATTAACTGTAAAAAGAATCGTGATAATGATTAAATATAGATTTACTTTGCAGCCTTTCTTTTCAGTTATTCTATTGTTATCGATGTTTTAGTTTTTTTTAAACCTTTACACTCCCTTTGGTATTTTATATATATTTATGTATATTTTATTATTTAATGTAATATATTTTTGTTGTTTGTTTGGTTTGTCTTTTTTTTGTTTTGTTGCAAGTACCGTAAAGCACTTTAAGCCGCATTTTGAATCTATGAAACATGCTATAAAAATTAGATTATAGTAAACATGACAACAACAACAATTATTATTATTATTGCATACATTGAAGTATGCTTCATGACCACTTCAATAATACATTACATCAGTCTTCTCATGCTATTTAAAATAAACACTTGTGTTATTGTTTTGAGCATATGCACATGGTATGTTCACTTGTCCTCCTACTCTTCTGTGTATTTCCGATCAACAATGGAACCCTGGCATTTTAGAATTAAATCTCAGAGGCTTCATATCTACACTCATGTCACCCTCTGAAAAGCGTGAGACACCCAAAGACACCGCTGTTAGACCATCACGCTTTGCCTTAATGACTACAGAGAACACGTAGTCTAACACCTACAGCATATAAGCAACCTCAGACAGTGTTTCTCTCTGACTTCCTGTTTCATATTCCGAAAAATATATAAAAACAAATACGAAGAATCAGCCTAAGAGCAGTCAAGTGCAAATGCAGTAAAGCTTGTCCTTGGCTGCGATGAAGCCTGACCACAACTGCAGTCAAGCCTCACAACAGCGCGTGTGTTGCACTGTATTATACACGAGCTCTGGATTACCTCGGGGATAGACTTGACGAAGCGGATGCCGTCATTAGTCCCTTTGTTCTTGGCCAAGCAGTCACAGATATAGTCCCAGTAGTCTTTCCTGCTACCCAGAAATGTCGTCTTCTCTTTCTGGTCGAACTGAGAGAAAAATAAAATAAAATGTTGACAGTCTGACTCTCTTGCGAGGTCAAACGATCTCAGAAAGTAGAGAAACAGGCTTGCAATTCACTCCACAAATCAGAACCGATAGTACTTACTTACATGTGCAAAACAATGTAAAAAAATCTGATTTTGGCAATAATTTGATGAACACATTTACATGCATTTAAGTAGTCTGCTTATGAGGAAACTCCGAGTCAATAATCAGATTTCTTTCTAAATACATGACGGGTGCACATCATTGGGCAGTAGAGCTGCCACAAGTTACAAAGCTTTGAGTTTATTAGCTTAAAGAGCATCGCCACTTTTTGAGCTGAAATGGCTTCAAAGTAGTTAAATCGACCGAGTAGCAGAGCAGCATCGATAAACTCTACATTGTGTACAGTATATATATATTTTAAATCTATTTTTACATGCATTTCTGGTTGGTTGGTTGGTTGGTTGGGTGAAAAAACAATTGACTCAAGATTACTGGCTGCCAATGAATCAGCTCTCAAGTCTGAGCACTTGGCGCAGATGTAGCAAAATGAGAGATTAGCAGATTGAAGGTATATAAACTCTAAACAACCCAATTATTGGGTTTAAATCCAAATGTTTTTATCAGATTTCTAGGCTCCAGGTCTAAACGAGTCAATCAGCAATAATATTTTTTTCAAAATACATGACGCATGCACTGTTAGGCAGCTACAAGGAGCGAAGCTATTAATTCATTAGTATTATGTACAGAATATATATTTTTAATACAGCACGTTATGTGTTTCTTATGTGTGTCAGCACAATTGATTCAAAGTTACTGGCTACACAGATAGTAGATTAACGGTACACATGCGCTGAACAACCCAATTATTGAGCTACAAAGTCCAGGTGTGTTTATCAGATCTTTTTAAAATCCGATAACAGCTTTAATCCAATATAAGATATCGTAGTATGCTGTTTACACGACCACTTGGATAATCTGGTTACTGCTGACATCAGATAATGATCAGATTATTAGTGTGCGTGTAAGTGACATGCAAGTGAGCCAGAATCTAAGCACAGATCTGAGTAGGTGTGGCTTAAAGGCACAACAATCACAAAGGATTTGAACACACAACCTTGCGATCACTAGACCTTAACTACTCAGTTACCACTTCCTCCACTAACACATACATACAATCACTAAGACCTTAGACTTACCTGCAGTAGGTATTCCAGTTTGTAGGAGAACTTGTGGAGACTGGGGCTGTCGTCTGTGATGGGTTCTTCACTCTCCACGTGCTCCTTAGTCAACTCAGCAACTGCATCTGCACAAGGAAATCATCGGACAAGTGTCATTTTATGGCAAAAGCGCATGGTTTCACCACAAAAGGCCCAGTTTTTATAGTGATCTTTGTGTCATAACACACAATCGCTCGTGAATGAAGGTTGGTAATGATGCTTGCAGGCTATGTGCCCTGAGCTACACTTACTGTAAAAATGTGCATTTACATATTTGGCAGACACTTGTAGCCAAAGCGACTTATAATTGCGACACGCCCTAATCCAAGCATTAGGCTGAACGTTTAAGGGTTAAGCATCTCGCTTAAGGAACCAACAATGGCTCTCTGCCATCCCTGGGATTTAAACTTAAGATTTCCCTATTACTATCACACAGAGCCTTAACTGCTGAGCTACCACTGCCTCTAGATACGTAGAGTTATACGTAGAGATGTAGTTTGATCCAAAAAATTAGGAACACATTAAGGCACAGAGTAAGAGTCTGAACCAAACTGAATCACGTGCGTGTGTGTGCAATGTGTCTGGATACCATGCAGGTCTCTGATTATCCTCTGGAGCTGATTTTCCCCAACTGTTACTGATGTCATTGTGAAGCAGGAGGATGAAGGTGGGTTACAATGTCATCATAGTGTCTTCTGTATCAAGGGAACCTAAAAGGCAGGTGAAAATCGCACATATACAGTATAAATGAGGTATGTCATACACAGTCCACAGAGTGTGGACGATACACAATGATATTCAGAGTGGAATTTGATTGTGCAGGGATCCTAGCTGCATAACATAACACAGTTCGGTTTAAATTCGAAGACTTGCAAGCTAAATCACAAAAATAAAGTCATACCTAAACACTGTAACAAATGCATATGTAAGGAGTGCATCAAGCTTGAGGCAGTGCCAACACTTAAGAAATGGTATGGCCCGTTGTAGGGGCGTCCGGAACTCTAATTCACGTGCGTCTTTCTGATTTTAGGCTGGAGAAACATATCTTAGTGTTTGCTGTTAAACTTTTGCAGTGCATGCATTTTATTATTATTTTTAAAGAACTCTCCAACCTTTTGTCTTTACTTTGGGGGTGGTCCAAGCCTTCACTAGGAGGGTAAACCCCTGCAGCCCACTCAAATATTCTCGCCCTTGAACCCACTGCGTGCACTTATAGAAATGTCTTTGTAGTGGCAAGCCAGTAGCTATTCATTTTAATTTAATAAGCCAACAAAAAGGACTGTGAAAAAGACCGACACACAGTCACAAAGTTCAGTATATATATAATATATATATATATATAATATAATATAATATATATAATATAGCTGCGCCAATAAAGTTTAAAGGGAACGAAGCCACCGCTACGTCACTGGCTCGCGCTGTCAGACCGGTGATTGGGCAAGCAGCGCGAGCCATTGGGGATTTCCAACTCCTAAATCCTAAATCGAAACGCTTTAGCTCGGTATTATTACACCATCTTTTTGTTGTTGTTGCTGAAAAGCGACGGAGAACGAAAGAAAGAAAGAAAAAAAAAAAAAAAAGAAAAAACCCCAACATAAATCAACTCTAGAAAGACTTTAAAGAGGAAACTCTGCAGCATGGATAGCGCGCGCGCGTGCGTGTGTGCGCGCTCGCGTGCGCAGCAGACATTACACAACGCTCGCCGTAATCGTGCTAAACAGCGATTTAAAAAATAAATGAATGAACTAATCGATAGGCCGACACGACAGTCTAATAGGGAAGCAAGTGTAGGAACATACTGTACTGTAGAGGGAAAAGATGAGCCGCCATATCGATTTATTGACAGGCTGGAACGCGCGTGCTAGTGTTACAGAGTGGTGGGTGGGTGGGAGGCGGATGATTGGCAGTCCGCTCACCCAATCGGAGACGAGAAAAAGCGCGACTCCTCTCGCGTAGTTTGGTTGCGGCGTATTGAAGAGGTAAACACGCGCACGTGACTTAGAGGCCAACCGAGATGACAAGGCATCTTTGTTTTAAGTGATAACTAATTTAAAAAATAAAGTTCCTGAATTTTAACTCGCACATGAGTTATTTAGTTGACTTCAACAAACACAGTTGTTCGTAGCTACATAGAAAGCGCCTTTATTGTCACATGTACATGTACAGTAGAGTGAAATTGGTTCTTCATAGCCCAGCATGTTGGTAGGCTGGGGTCAGAGGTCAGGGGTCAGACATGATGCAGCACCCCTGGAACAGGGAGGGTTAAGGGCCTTGCTCAAGGGCCCAACAGTGGCAGCTTGGTGGAGCTGAGGCTCGAACCCACGACCTTCTGATCAGTAGCCCAGTGCCTGATGGGTCTAGTGGAATTCATGAACCTCTGTGAAAAGCAATTGAATGTCGAGCAATCGATTGAAGCCAACACTTTTATTTCTCTACTGAAATTTTCATTGAATAATGGTCAATTCCCATTTTCACTAGGCCACAGACCACTGCGAGGAATGGCAAATGAACAGAGAAAACCAGCTGTGTCTGATGTTGAGTCCAAGGGTCATGCCATATTTATATTGAGTAAAATTAAAGGAAATGTGGAGCCCAGATTATTTTAACCCCTTTAAAAACTCTTTATTCGCAATAAAAACGTATTATTCAGTAAGTACTATGGATAATAATAAAGGTGTGTTGTTACGAGAGTGAGGAATGGAAGTCTGAACCCATCTACGAGTCCTGGGAGTTTAAGGGGTTAAGAGGTTTGCTGTATAAGATCTCAAATTATACATGCAAGAAAGGTAGCTGTGTTTGAACCATGTTTCCATTACGATGAAGAATTAGAGTACCATGGAACTTAAAGGCCCCTCCTTAAGGAAAAATAAGCCAATAAAGTTAATAATGGCAATTAAAATAGTTTAAGACAGAAATGTAACTCTCTGGACACCAAGCAAAGTTCTATTTGTGGAGACTTAACACTTCTGACGCACACTGAAGGTATGTATTGCTTTCTTAAACCTCATACGTTTAAACCAGTGATCACCAGCCGTGTTCCTGGACATCTACCTTTCTACAGAGCTCAGTGCCAATCCTAATTCCAGCAGAGCTGGTCTGGCTAATCAAGTAGACTAATTTTCTGGAGCAGGCATTGTTGATTAGGGTTGATCCCCAGGAACAGGGTTGGTGATCACTGGTTTAAAACTTCACTTAATCACAGTGTCTCGCCACCATGCAGTTATTCCACAGGCTTTGTATCCAGTGATGTCTCCCCAGCTTGCTTTGTACCAGAGACAATTCCCAACCATTGAATACAGATGAAATACAGAAGTAAGGGGAGTCCTTAAGAGGAAAATGTAGGGTGCTATACTCAGCTCATGGGCAAACAACTGTATGAAATATTATTTTAATAGCTCAATGCCTTTAATAGAACAATGCCTTTCTGAAAAAATTGAAATAAGTTTTTATTTCTAGGTGATAGTACAATGAAAGGGCCTAGAACCATAAATAACACAAAACCATGATATTTAAAATCACTTTTCCTAGCTCTTCCACCTGTATAGAGAACCTACAGGACCTGACTTTTTTTTTAAACCGACAATTTTCTGCCGTATTTAAAATATTTTCAGGTTTACTTCTGAGAAAAGGGAGGGTTGCATGGTATATAATCTAATGGGAACAAAGCCTATCTGAGAGGGTTTCATAAGGAATAGGAGCAGTATCAGTAGTCCTGCTCGATCCGCAATCACCTTAAATCAACATTACTGTTTTTAAGAACAACTTGGAACTCTTACTTGAGGTAAGTAAACTACACGGATAAACTAAAATAATCAAAGCAATCCATCCAGATTACATTAAAACAGTTTAATTTGTTGTTACATACAAGCTTGCTTTCTGTGGTGGAATCAATAAATGGGAATGTATTTTTTTGACAGCTGGATTGATGGCAACCAATTTGACATCTATAAAAGCTTTGGCGAGCTTTAGTTTTTAGTAGTAGTTAACAAACCTATTATTTCTTCAGTATATTTTCTACTCTGTACCAATATATGTTGTATTACTTTTATATTTCTTTTAGCATGGATGAGAGTTTTAAAGAAGATGTTTCCACAACTTATGGTTTTATAAGTTCAACTTCTGATGATTATAAAACTACCACATTTGACGAGTTTGACTACGACGATCTGTGCAACAAGACTGAAGTGACCCGATTTGGAGCATTCGTCACCCCAATCTTTTTCACGATGGTCATCATGTTCAGCTGTGTGGGCAACGCACTGGTCCTGTGGGTCCTGATCAAATATGAGAATCTGAAATCCCTGACCAATGCGTTCCTCTTGAATTTAGCCGTCTCTGACCTGGTCTTTACCGTCGGCCTGCCCTTCTGGGCCTCCTACCACGTCTCGGGCTGGACGTTTGGAGAGGCCGCCTGCAAATCAGTCAACTTCATATTCTACCTGGGCTACTACAGCAGCCTTGTCTTCCTAACGGTTATGACCGTGCATCGCTACATGGCCGTGGTACACCCTCTGTCTGTGGTCTTGAACACGAAGACGTACAATTCCATCAGGATTTCTGCATTCATTTGGCTTCTGAGCTTCTGCGCCGCCACGCCCCACGTCATCTTCAATAAAGTTTGGTCCTCTGATGGCATGTTTTACTGCGATTATAGAGACATCAACTGGAAGTTGGTTGGCACTTACCAGCAAAATGTCTTCTTCCTCGCCGCCTTCTACACCATCGCTTTTTGCTACGTTCGGATTCTCGGGCGCCTGCTCAGACCCACGTCGCACACCCGCCCCAAGACCGTTAAGCTGATCCTCTGCATCGTGATAGTTTTCTACCTGGGTTGGGCGCCATACAATATGGCCATCTTCCTCAACTCTCTGATATCTTGGGAAGTCTCGCCATTCAATGAGTGTGATGTCAGTACCACCGTGGACTATGTTTATTACATCTCCCGCCTAGTGGCGTTCTCTCACTGCTGCCTAAATCCAGTGTTTTACGTCTTTATGGGGGTCAAGTTCAGGAACCACCTGAAGAAGATGCTGAAGAATTTCTGTAAACAAGGGGATCAAGCTCAGAACCGCCACAGCCGCATGATTTACTCAAACGGGGAAGAAATTTCCATGTACTAGCTGCTCTTGCTCTACCGTTGTGCCTCGAAAAGTAGAAAGCATCCATTTAAAAAAAAAAAAAACCCTATGAGCTTGAAAATTCAAAATGATCTTTATATACTTTGTATCTGTACATAGCAAACCTCTTTTGCTTTTTTATGCTGCATGAATAAAGTAGTAAAGCCTTTCTAACAGCCTTCATTGCTTTGGTCTTATGCGTTTATAATTTTTTCAAAACCTTAGACCACCATTCAAAAGTCAGTGGTCTCATTAATATATATATATTTTTTTTTGCTGATACATATATAAAATGATTCTGATATGATGCACTATAAAAAAATAATCTTTTGTAGGAATGTGTGGAAAAAAAGGTTAGCTGTATGCAGAATTATGTGCATCACTGTAGCTAGGAAAACCGCAGCACCAAAAATTGTTACTTCTTATGTTATTTTAATGAAATAATAAAGCTGCATTTAATTATAAGTTTGAGATTTCTAAATTCTTAAACCTCTTCATAGTGATGTGTTAATTTTAGTAGAAAATTAAAGGAAATGTGGACAGAGCTAGCTGAAAGAGCCGCTACTTAAGGCCCGCAGCCACCAAGGGGTCCCAAACAAATGCTGGCCTATGAGTGTATTTTGTCAATAAATTTTGAAACATAGTTCTTGTGGAAAAAACAACAACAATCCTATACCTACAGTGGCATAAAATTTGGACATTTTGTTTAATGTAGTATGCGGTTTGGGATGTAGCTAATATGCGCATGAAGCTGAGGATAAAAAGACAAAAGAAAAAGTGATTAGCAGAAAAGGCTAAAAGATAAACATATATTTTCAGAGTTGTAAACAATATTATGCCATTTGTTTCGACTTTTAGTTGGAAAACGGAGGTGCAGCAAGAAGTTGTCGGTCTAGATAGGGAACGCTGAGACATTTCACAGTTGTCTGTTAAATTGTAACATAATTAGAACCACAAAGATGCATTCATAGCATCCAATCACCGGTATAATACATGTAAAATTAGCCAGATAATGATTTATGTCATTTAACAATACAGGTTTTCTTTTGGTGGTTGTTGCTATTAGTTAGCCTCAGTAAAACAGATAGCAAGTTAACTAACTAGCTAATGTAGTGTAAACAATGAAGACATGCTAGGAATGTTACATGTTGCCCTAAAATGCTATGCTGCTAATATTCTTACGGTGAAGTTCATTAATGTCCATAATTGCACGATAGTGCTGTTTAGCTAACTAGCTCAGCCTGAAAAGTGTGCCCATAAATTAAAGGTTTAAAAATATATATATACATTTTATACATATACACTCACCAAGCACTTTATTAGGAACATGTACACCTTCTCATTCATGCAATTATCTAATCAGCCAATC
>JAOUQW010000021.1:2636551-2666348 GCA_028565825.1 Olivaichthys viedmensis | reverse complement strand
TTCTCCAAGATTCTTGGAACAACCTACCAGCCGATTTCCTTATAAAACTGCACGACAGTGTCTAAGAGAATTGATGCCTTTTTAAAAGATGCTCACACCAACAAATTGATTTTTTATTTTTTATTTTTTTCTATTCGGCAAGATTAGGAACAGAATGGTTTTGTTGCAATTTATTATTTTAAATGAATATAAATCTAATGTGTATTTAAAAAAAATAATCTATATAAGACACCTTAGGCCTAGTCCACACTAACACGGGTAAATTTGAAAACGCATCTTGCCCTTCCATCCACACTAAAATGCATCTTTTTCTCCAGAGTGGATAAATCTGAAGATGCCATTTTCGTGTTGTAGTGTGGATAAGGAAAAATTTAACCTTTCAAAAACGCTGACGTATGATTGTCATGTGATCGCCACAATTCCAAGATGGTGGAACTCATTGTCATGCTGTTTTCTGTATTAGATATTTTAATTTCATGTTTGTCTGCTTTGTATAGTGTACAAGCGACGCTGTGGCGAGCAAGAAAGCCTGTTTTATGATGGCAGCATGAAAACAAACAAAAATGGCGCATACCCAGCATGCCGTTTTCTATGGTTTTCACGTTTCATTATGGACGGGGAACTTTTTGGAAACGGACTGAAAATGCTAATGTGGCCAAAACATAAAAAAGTGTGTTCAAAGTGTGGACTAGGCCTGAGTCACACTCCTTGGTGTGGTTTATTGCACCAGAATCAATAAAAAAGCAATAACTAGCGCTAGCCAATTAGTTCACATTGTTAAGTTCACCAATATCATAATCAATTTTGTTTAATTCATTGAGGTAGCCAGAAAATGTGATTATGATTCAAATACAATCAATTGTACAGCCATAATGAAGACTAGAATGAAGTCAAGATTGAGCAGCAGAACTTAATAGACAGTGGTTAAACATAGACATTATTTACACTTAACTTATAACTGCATTCAATTTCAAAAGTTATGATGCCCTACGTATATAATTACTAAATATATGTCAACTGCATTATATATTGGGCTTTGAACTGTCTTGGTTTCAGTTTTGTCATTAAATCTGGTATATTATACTCTGCCAGTCATAAGTTTGTGAATACCAAGAGTTTCTTATGTGTTATTATAGTTTATTAACTATTTCTGCCACAAACAAAACAAAAAGAACTAGAGCGGCAGTTAAATAAGGAATTAAATACTAAACAAGAGTTACACCAAATACTTAAATCTTTGTATTTAAGGACTTTGTATTAACTGGCTGCTCTCGGATCCTGATGGGACTCTAAATGATGCTTTATTAAAAGCAGGATGCACTTGGAGGGCAAAGCAGTTATGTCTATAGATAAAAGACTCATATACAGTATCAATACACAGGGGCAGTGGTGGCTCAGTGGTTAGGGCACTGGGCTACTGATCAGAAGGTTGTGGGTTTAAACCTCAGCTCCGCCAAGCTGCCACTATTGGGCCCTTGAGCAAGGCCCTTAACCCTCCCTGCTCCAGGGGTGCTGTATCATGGCTAACCCCAGCTTACCGATATGCAAAGAATCAATTTCACTGTTCACAATAAAGGAGCATATTATTCTAATAAGTTGAATATATGTTTTGTGTTACAAGCATGAAGAAGAAACTAAAAAACAATCAGCCAGGAAGTTGCTGAACATCATTTTAAATGTGGCCAGAAGTGGCCACCGCATGGCGCTACAGAAAAGTGTTTGCCCTATCGTTGGGAAATCGTGAGTTCAAGTCCTGACAATCCAGCCTAAAATCTGTTTGCCTCTTCAAGAAAGCCAAAACTTGCCTGTAGGTGGACTTTGCAATAATATAATGATTCCAATTGTAATCAACACAGGAATGACTCTTAGAAAATAAAATGTATGTTTTGCTCAGGGCATCTCACTATCCAGACTACTTTAGAACTCTTTTTACTGTTGCTTTTAAAACTGGAGCAAAACAAATGCTGGGAATGGAACCACTAAATAAATTAGAAACTATTGATGGGTCTTGTAGGTCCTGGTCAGACTGAAAGTTAAAATGAGCCCTGCTAATTATAATCAACATTTCAAGCTTCGAGCCACACAGTTTCGAGCCACAGAGGCTCGCACAAAGCCATGTTCCTGGTCTGTACAAGTTAATATCCTCTCACAGACTGACCTTTTTGTTCAAGAATCCTCCACGGCATGACATAATAACACATGGTGTTTCTCTTAGGTAACTTTAGTTTCTTAGCAACAGTTGATATCTGTGGGTGTTTAGCAGTAGTCAGACCAAACAAGAATAATATTCACCAATTCTCTTCAATAGGATGAGATGCAGGAATGCAAAAAGGAAATTTGCTATGAGAGGCCCACACACATTATGATACTCTCTCAGACACACTATCATACTCTCTCATACACTACAATACTCTCTCACACACTATCATACTCTCTCACACACTACAATACTCTCTCACACACTATCATACTCTCTCTCACACACACACACACACACACACTATCATACTCTCTCAGACACACTATCATACTCTCTCACACTACAATACTCTCTCACACACACTATCATACTCTCTCACACACTACAATACTCTCACACACACACTATCATACTCTCTCACACACTACAATACTCTCTCACACACACTATCATACTCTCTCACCCACTACAATACTCTCTCTCACACACAAACTATAATACTCTCTCTCACACACTATCATACTCTCACACACTACAATACGCTCTCTCACACAAACTATAATACTCTCTCTCACACACTATCATACTCTCTCACACACTATCATACTCTCTCACACACTACAATACTCTCTCACTACACACTATCATACTCTCTCACTACACAATATAATACTCTCTCACACACACTATCCTACTCTCTCACACACTATCATACTCTCTCACACACTACAATACTCTCTCACACACACTATCCTACTCTCTCACACACTACCATACTCTTTCACACTATCATATTCTCACACACTACAATATTCTCTCACACACTACAATACTCTCTCACACACTACAATACTCTCTTTCACACACTATCATACTCTCTCACACACTACAATACTCTCTCACACACACTATCATTCTCTCTCTTACACACACACACATACACACTATCATACTCTCCCACACACACACACACACTATCATACTCTCTCACACACTATAATACTCTCTCTCACACACACACACACTATAATACTCTCACACACACTATCATACTCTCTCTTACACACACATACTATCATACTCTCTCTTACACACACATACACACTATCATACTCTGCCACACACACACACACACTGTCATACTGTCTATCATCATATATACTCTCATACACGCATTATCGTACTCTCTCACACACACTTATACTCTCATACATACTACCATACTCTCTCACACACAATATCATACACTCTCATACACACTATCATACTCTCTCACACATACTGTCATACTCTCTCAAACACACTACCATACTCTCTCACGCACATGATCATACTCTCTCACACATACTAACATACTCTCTGACACACACACTATCAAACCTCACATCTACACCAATAAACACTCGTTAAGGTTGTCAAGTTTGAATTACGACCCAATTTTCACCCCACAAATGTTCTTTGGAAAAGTTTGGAAGCATGACCAAGTAAAAAACAAAACACCAAGACGGTGTGCGAACGGCTAATTATTACAGTTTTAGGACACCCCATTTTATACAATGAACTATGCAACCATTTTTTTTCACTTTCTTCTACCTCTCTGTCTTTTCACAACAAAAGGCACAACAAGCAGCTATTTCTGCTCCTCAGTCAAGGTAATGTCAAAAAAACAAACAAACTAGCTAGCTAACATTAGCTGTTTACTAAACCACACCATTCCCTCCAAAGTGTCACACGTAGAAAATCAGGTGTAGTCGCTGCTTTATAGGGTTTTATTGTGTCTGTGTGCATTTTTTTTATATGCCCTCCTCTCCTCAGTCATAGAAAGTTTACATTAAGTTTATATTGTAATTGCATCATCAGTTGAGACAGGTTTAGGGAAAAAGTGATGACCAAACCAAGCTCAGCTTTTGCACCACCTGCTGAGCCGCTGACAGTACAAACCAACAGTCACACACACACAAACACCTTCCCCCGGAACACAGCTCGACTAAACCACTCTTCATTCTGATTACAGCCTGTAACATTTTATCATTGTATTAAAAATCAGTCGGGGTAATGCGAAAGAGTGACCTTCTGCTGGAAAATAAATGATGATGCACCTGGTGGATTTCATGTCATTTTAATAGGAGGCATCGTGCCAAGTTGCTTTGTTGTATGAATTCTAATGACTTTACAAGGTGGAGGATGAGGAGACTATCTATACAGACTGATTAAACATGTTGGCTCCATTTCAATGTACGGAGCGATCACAGGGTGTGCAGTGATAGTTCAGTGGTTGAGCTTCTGTATTAGTGACCAGAAGGTTGTGAGTTAAAAATCCCAGTACAGTCAGGGAGGCACTGTTTGTTGAAAAGAGGGCCCAAAACACTGATAAGAAATTAATGCTAACGAGGTAGGTTTAGTCTATTTGTCTGTTTTCCTGATTCCGCCATTAAACTTGTCCTTCAAATGAAAAGGTTAGTAACTAGCTAGTGCATAAGAGGTGTTAGCCTGTTAGTGTTGCCAGCTAGCTAACCTTTTTGTTTTTCACTTAATTTGTTTTTCACTCAACCTTCTTTTTATTTACTTCACATGCAAAAACATTACAATAAAGAAAATTCATATGAATGACAATTAAAACATAAACGGTCAACAAGATTAAGTCCAGAAAAGTAAACAATAAGTAAGGAAAACTTGCAGTGACAATGCATTTTAGTCTTACGAATTTAGCTTTTTCAAAAATGTAATAGTAAAAAATGTATTTTATTTTATTATTGCTAAGACATTTAAGAGACTCAACAAATAAATTCAACTTAAGAAAACTTTGTGACATGGTTTACATTTTCCAAATTTGGCTTTGTGTAAATGGTATTTCCCAAAACGGGTTATTAGGCTCAAGATTGATAAGATTTATAATTTATAGAGGCGGCATTGCAATTAAAACACATAATCATCTACATGGTACATTTCTACATTTCCATACAATTCTTTCCAAAAGCTTTTTTAGAATAATGACACTCAAAAAAATATATGGTATATATGTAGATGCTGAAAATGTTTAATTTCTCCTGTATATAGCTATTTATTGTTGTTAATTAGTTTTGTGTTTGCCATAGTATAGCTTAGCATATCGCATTTCCTTAGCATTTTTTAAACTTAATTATTTTTAATTCTTCCATACTGAATAATGATTATTTTAGGTGCTTCAGGCACTTTGGTTTATCGTGTTCATGGACTGACACTAAAAGATTTAACTTCAAAAGTTGCTGCACTTTCATTTAAAGGAACTCAGTTTTTTATTCGATTATAAAATTGGTGGTATTTTATAACACGGATGGTAAAAAGGTAATAAAACTGTGGTGAATTGTACAATAAACGTACCAGCTGTTCTCTCAGTCTTCCAGTCTTAGATAGTGAAATAATTAACACTTCATTGCACAACTTACAACATAGGAATGTATTCAAATAGAAATGCTGGCAGTGATACAAAAACACCCCCAGTCCGGAAGAAGCTCTTGACCCCCGAGGGACCAGTTTGGTTTTCTGAATACCTTATTTTTGGTTTTAGGAGGGAAAAATAGGTGATCTGAAAACAACAATAGGAAGAAGTTGATATTATATATTTCATTTAATTATCTTCAAAAGCACGCCAGAATTATTTGTAGAAGCCGCTAGAAGCCGACTTGAATGCTGTAATTTATTAAAGGAATTTAAAATGCCAGGTGTAGATTTAATTGAGCCAGATACACATCTGCTCTTCAAAGCATGTTGGTTTTAATCTCATCTTCATTATGACTGCAGGCCCTCGCTCTGTCGCTCAGTCTGTCAGTCTGTTTGTCTATAATTCTGTGCGTCATCCTGTGTCTTTTTCTCTATTATTGTGTAGATGAGTTCATCGAACACAGCCATTCAGGATGAGCTTTGTAATGGAATAGTTCGGCGAAAAATCCAATTTCTACTTACCCCAAATGTTGTCAATCGGTCAGGACATGTTTGGTGTCTGACGTTTGATTCTTTAGTGTCTTTTTGCACTAAAGCTAACTATGAGTCTAACGTAGCCAAGTAACAGATGTCTATGTCTTGCAAAATCTTTTTCCTAAATACATGCCCACATGGCATAAATGTCTGCCTCAAACTGAATCAAAAGTACCCCTGAACTGAAAAACAGGATTTTTAAAGGCTAACTCTTCTTGAATGAATTATTTTGATTATATATAAATTTATTACCACAGCTCTAACGTCACATTTTTCTCAGTATATGACAATGCAAATTGAGACTCAAGTACTAAAATCCCACTCGTGTCAACCTGTGACAAATGTGAGCTAGTTTAGTAGCAGTTAACCAGCCAGCTAACTATTAAGGATGGCAACAATTGAAACAATTGGTTATTCTATGTAGATCATTTTTTACGGTTTAAGAATGAAATGTTCAGGGGTACTTTAAGTGATGTCACACAGACCTGCTGATGTGGTTTAGGACACACGGTGACTTACTGTAGTCTATAAACATGACCAATATGACCACCATGTAGCTGAACACTATAACGTTTTTGGCCATCTTGGACAACCAGAATGACTTTTTTCCTCAGTGCAGTTTGGCATCATTCAGCCTCGATAGCCTCCACATCCTAAAGTTTGAAGGCGGAATTGTACTGGAAAGTTGCCAGTTATGCGGATGACAATTCCACTGTGAACTTGCATTTGTAAAGACAGTCTTTCCCTGCTTTTACAAAATTGTTCACTTAAAAATGAGATTACGTCACTGAACGATGTCATTTAAAGCTAGTATATGAAGATCATGTATTTATGGTAATTATTTTGGGTGAGATAGACTTCCATTTTTAGCCCCATTAGCCTATCATTAACATATCGTCTGATCAGCTACACTTGGGGTAAGTGGAAAATTGTGCAATTGTGTGATTTTTTTGCTGGACTGTTCCTTTAAGATATGAATATAGATGTCACTATATGCCTTTTTGTACCATTTTTACCATCATTTGTCTGAAAAAGAAATACACACACACATATATATACCCCAACTTCTTCTTTCTCCTTCCTTTATCGACCACAAAACTTTTTTTTTTTTTTTTTTAAGGGGGAAAAAAGAGTGGACATGTGTGATTTTTAAACTGCACAGCGCATGACTAATGATAGAAACATCTTAAAATCACTGCCGCAATGTCCTTGGGAAGGCGAATTAATTTTCAGCAGAATAATTAACTTAATTAACAAATCTGCATGCATATTCATCAGGGCCATCGACGTCTTTCCAGGCCCGCTTGATGAACGCGGCCGTGTAATATAGAGGCCTCATTTACATTCTCTCTTCCATTGTCATTTGTGTAGCTCGCAGCATCGCAGGCGCAGGCTCGAGTGAGGGGGAAAGTAGGCCTTCGCGTATGCGCATATAATCACACAGCACTGTTATGCCAGGCTGGGGAATTGATAGGTTGTTCAGACCAGCTTAGGATCGGTGTGAGATCTTGAGAGTGTGCCCTTCTGTGAGGGGGTGTGGGGTGGCTGTCTGTGCCCCCCTCTGCACCCCTCCACCCTCTCCGGTGGGCATTTCTTGGCACGGTTCCCGCCTCGTAAAACTCTCCCGGGCTGTGCTTCGCCCCCTTATGTCTCTGCAGGGCAATCTTTAAAAGCAGCAAGGTGTGACGGCACCGACTGGCAGATTGGCAGCCGCGCCCGAGGATACCAGCGCGCTTTCATCCGTGCCTGGACACTCACCGCTGCCATTATCATTTCTATACATTAACGTGTGTGTGTGTGTGCGCGTGTGTGCGTGTGCATGAATATTGTCTTTACGTGTAAATGTGATTGCTTTTTTAATGCGTGTATTTTATCTGGCTTCATGCAGTTTCTCCAATTTGCTTGTTTACCTAAACATGGCAGGTAGACGTGATCCCGACATGAGATGACATGCTAACATGGTATTAATCCTAGATATACAGTGGATTGCAAAGGTTTGCATCCCCTATGGTTTTTGAGTGGGGAAAAAAAGGATCAATTGTACCTTTATTTTACAATTTATCCACAAAATAATAGAATTCCAAAATGTTAAAAATGAAATGTGGGTCTATCCTGCAACAATCCAAAACATAAGGCAAAATCAACAGGGGGGGTCTTCGGGGAGGCCGGATATTACAACTGAGAGCATCCGAAAAGCTGTTCAGAGGATACGAAAGAGTTTAAAGGCAGTTATAATGGAAAAGGGTAGACATACAAGTTGTTAGGGAATATTTATATCACATTCAGAACAGGAGATGCAAACTTTTAAACTGGTATTTTATTAGGTTTTTTTTTACTCTTAATGTAACATACACTATTTGAGTATTTTTGTAACTTGCGATAATGAAGAAATGATGGATCTGCCAAACCTTAAACACTGAATGTCTTGCTGCTATAAAGTAAATTTCTTTTTTCTTCCTCATTTTGCGCGACGGAGATGCAAACATTTGCACTGGACTGTACCATACAAGCTAACCATTCTTTTGTGATAAAAAAAAACCCCCAACACCTTAATGTTGCAAATAAGATGTGACGTCTGAAACGTGCACTGCTCTCAGAAGTGATGTAGGGATTTGTCATTTCTAAAAGAACTCCCGTATCCCCATTTGTGAGTATGAAAGCTCTTAGCATCGTCTCATTCTGACACGCTGCGTCCTGTTAGCAACAAGCTGTCATCGTGTAGAACGCTCGCTGCAGCAGCAACTCAAAACAAAAGCTGGGGGAAAAAAGCCGATAACAGTAACAAAGCCAGCATCTCACACACCCTCCCCAAGCTTGGATTTACACAGCTTTATTATCCAACATGCCCTAGTGCTGTTAAATCGTGTAAAGTGTAATTAGCACATTGAGGATGGATGCAGGCTTTGCAAAAGAAAATTCATAACAATCTTGTTTCTTTTCACATTACACAATTACACACTTTTCAAATTATATATACACATACCACATACCAAATCTGTGTTTTTTGTGAATTTAATTAAAGCGCACATATTTAAAGTACTATTTTTCTTTTTTTTCTTCTTTTCCACGTACTCCAAATGTCCTTAATCGGAAAAGACGCGTTTGGGGTCCAATGTTTGCTTGTTTAGTTTTGTACTGGAGCTACGAGGCTAATGTAACTAAGATGTAATGGAAGTATATCTCAAATCTTTCAAAATCTTTTTCATAAATATCTTCCTCAAACCATATCCAGTTCTTCAGTGATGTCACACAGACGTGCTGATGTGGTTTAGGACACAAAGTGACTTACTGTCATCTATAAACATGAACAAAACCTAACCATGTAGCTACGGTGGCCGCCATCTTGGGCAACCAGTATCACTTTTTTCCTTATTGCAATTTGGTATCATTCCGCCCCATAGCCTCCACATCCTAAAGTTTAAAGGCTGGAAGTGATGCGTATGATAATATAGTTCCACTTCGAACTTATAAATATGTAAATATGGACGATCACTGCTATTTTACCAAATTTATTTTGATCACGGAGCTTAACGATGCTGTTTGGAGCAATTATATAAAGATTTGGGCATGTATTTTTGGAAAAGATTTTGGGTGAGATAGACTTCCATTACTTGTTAGCTACACTAGCCTCGTAGAGCCAGTGGAAAACTAAAGAAGCAAACGTCAGACACCAAACAAGTCTGATCAACAATAGTTACAGTAAGTGGAAGAAATGTGTAAATTTGACTTTTTGCTGAAACTATTCCTTTAAAATTGTGGTTTTGGACACCAAAGTTGTGGCACATTAAGCTTATGTGTAAATTCTTAGAAAAAAAAGAGTTTCTCAAGAGTTCTATGGATAGTTAAGGGTTCCTAGCCTCGTAACCCTCTCTGATAGGTAAACCCTCTGTTGTATGGTTTTACATAGAACCTTTAAGGGTTCCCCCAAAGGGACAAAACTGATGGACCTTTAAGGGTGTTAGATGGAACTTTTTTTTTAAAGAGTGTAGCTGTTTGCTTTGCTGACACTATGGCATTTTATGTGAAGCTCCAACAGAACACGCCATGAAGTCTGCAATAATTTTGCTTGGTTTTTTTTGGTTTTTTTAATCAATGCATTGTCATACATATTGCAATGTTTTCAGAAATCATTCATCCGTGGCGTGTTGTGTATTTTCAGATCCCTCCCAGGATGGACACATGCTGTATGAGCACTACAAAGAGAACCATAAAAGGAGCTTCAGATTTTATTGCTGCTCTGAAAAGCACTGAGACTTATTTGGGATTCAGGTAGAGATAGATACGTGTGTGTGTGTGTGTGTGTGTGTGTGTGTCTGAATGGGAATCTGAGTGTGTCTGTGTGTGTTATTGTTCCTCGAGATGTGCACGCGCAGCGGCGGCGGCTTTTGATGCCACTATTGATGACAAAGTTGTGCAGAAAGTCACGAAGCCACAGAGGAATTTGATTACCTTCATCCATTATCCGCACAGTGAGCGACGGAGAAGCTCGCCATCTGTCATCCGTTTCATTTGCATCGTCAACACCTGCCCTGGCTGTTTACGACTCTCTCTCTCTCTCTCTCTCTCTCTCTTTTTTACTCTCTCTATATGTCAGCTGGGATTTCTGTTCTTTTAACAAGCTTTTAATGAAAATAATTTATGTTTTTCGTCGCCCTTATGAATACAACATTATCCTATTTAAATAAAAACAAGCGCTTTACGTATGATGAAACATTCACGGCGGTTTGGGAATACGGACAGCGATGGGAAGAGTTTTTTTCGCTCTGAATTTGAAGTGCAATTTAATAATTCAGGTAAAATACATTGACTCTGGATGCAGTTTGTCACACCGATTTGTGTGTGAACAGGATAAATTGGTGGACAGATGAACAGGCCCAATGACAATGGATACAGTTTGATGATGAGATACATAGACAAAAAAGAGAGTTGAACAAATATGACATCATACATAGACAAATTAGACAAATTACATGGTCTCATACTTTCAGATTCATAGCAATTCGCAAACCTCAATTCATATGAAAGGTTATGAAGTTTAGGGGCAGGGTTAACGTATATTTTCTTCATACATATGAAATGAAAGAAGAAAAATCCAACCACATCACTCTTAGGTTGGATTAGGCATGTGACAATATGCAGTGAGGACTGCATATCATGATTAGGAAATCTAAAATAGCTTTACCATTAATATTATGCTATATACAGTAGTTAAAGATAATAATATCACAAAGAAAAGTTAAACTATGCAACAAAATGTTTAAGTCAGTCTTGTAGTTTAAAGGTAAAAATCAGATAAAATTGTATTTCAACATGGGTTTGATAAACTACTGAAGGCTGAGATCAATCTTCTTAGCACGTTTCTTTAGAAATATTCTAGAAGTTTCCCAAACCAATAATATTATACTGTAATATTGGGTTGATTCTTTATGTAATACATTTTCCTACTGGTCTGTATTCTCTCTATTTGTATCTCATTAACCTTGTTTCTGTTTCTGTACTACTATATATTTGAAAAGAAACACTGCATCGAGTCAGATAATCTTGTCACCCACCACCACATTGCTAAATGAACCGACTTTTGACCAACTTCACAGCATTTCCTCCAAGAACCTGATAGAGAGTGAAAGCATTTTGGTTCCATCCTGCACCGTTCCCTCCCCCTCCCTCAGATCCCCAGGTGGCGCGGCGACTGTGGGGCCCATTAGCGCCTGAGTCGATGCTTCCAGCAGGCCATGCGTGTCCCGTCTGACGCATTTTTGGATCCCGACCAAGTTTTCTCCCCTCCGCGCGAAGACAGCTCGCTCCCCTCCGATCACACGTTCCCAGAGGACGGGGAGGAGGAGAGTGGAGCATCATGGGATTGCGCGGTGAAGGTGCGGCGCCGGACAGGATGGGAGAGGCGCCGTGTGGAATATTAATGGCTGTTTAAAGTGAGAAAGGGTTTCAGTGATGGGAAAGAGCTCCTGGGAACGTTTGAGGTTTAGTCATGATGGACAGGAGAAGAGGGCGAACGCTGTGTGTGGCATTGGGACAGTTCAACTAATCAGTGCTAATGTGGCTGACAGCGAATGAAAAGGAGTGTTAGCAACAACAAAAAAAACATCCTAACCAGCCACAATAGGTTTCATTTATTTTTAGCCAAAATAGTACAGTTTGACTGAATTATTCCTTAGAATAGTTTGTTCGCTCTGCAAATCTTTATACAATCTTCAGAAAAACAGCTAAAGGTCATTTTGAAAATCAATAACGAAACACCTCTAGCACTGTCTCTCTGATTTATGTCTATTAGCCATGCTAGTACCTTTTGAGGTGACCAATGACCCATGTTCCCCAAGGTTACGTACTGTATATAACTCTATTATTGTTATTAATGTACTGTATATTACTGTTATTATTGCAAGTTAGCCCACTTCAACATGCATGTAGCTTGACTGACAGCTTTGTGACTAGTGTTTGTAGCACTTGCCCTAACCCATGTGTTTAATTGTGGTTCTTCCTCTGTCTGTCTGTGTCTTTAATGTGTCTCTCTTTGTTCTTTGGATAAAAGCATCAGCCAAATGAATAAAAGTAAATGTACAGTACTGTGAAAAAAAGTCTCAGGCACAAAAGTTTCCAATTGTAGTTCTAGAGTGGTAAACAGTAAAAAAAACGAGCCCTTGCCTTTAAAACTGCATCAATTCTCTTAGGCACACTGTCATGCAGTTTTATAACTGGCTGGAAGGCTGGAAGGTTGTTCCAAGAATCTTGGAGAACTCGCCACAGTTCTTCTGCAGACGTTGGCTCTCACTTGCCCAGACAGTCATGATTATGTTTTTATCTTAAAAAAAAAAAAAAAAAAAAGTGCTCTATTACTTAATATGTTAACATACAAAAAGTTATCTGTAACGTTTCATTTTTTTTTTTAAGTTTGGAAACCTAAAATTTGCTCTTTCCCACTGACACACTAATGCAGAAAATATAAAACAAACAACTAAACCAAAATTTCTATTTAAAAATGTAGGATGTCCAAGACTTTTCCACAGTAATGTAAATGCCTAGTGTTAGAGGCGAAGAAACCTGATTGGAAGTTTGCTATTTTCTGCAAAGGAATCATGTGACTTGAAACTCACCAAAAAGACACAAACCCAAAACCTTGGTTGCCAGGTCCTTGATCTTTCTGCAAAACTGTGTTGTTGTTTTTTGGTTGGGGTTGGACGTTTTGCGTACTTTAGATTAATTATATCAGTGCTTTGCAAGCCAAATACGTAAACTGAATTTTTTAAAGCAAACAGTAAATGCATGGTCTACTACGTATGTATGTATGTGGACTGTGTTGAATTAACAGGTGAAATGGTGTATCAGTAGAAATAAGGTATTGTAACTACATTAAATACAAATATAATAAAAATAGTAGACAAATTTTACTATATTAAAATGCTTGTCGAGCATTAGTGAATTGGTTTGTTGATTCTCATAGGTATTCATTTATGGCAATATAACTCCATGTAATAATACGAGGCCACTGATGTGCAGGAAAACTGCATAATTTAAAAACTTCATTATAAAAAAATGTATTGTATTATGTTAAAATTTAAAAATTACAACATATTTAGCAATGGTGGTCATGATTTTCATTTTAATACAGGGTTTGGGAGGGTCAGAATTTGAGTTTTGAATTTAACTGCTTTTGAATGGCCATTGGACTGATTTTGTCACACAGACCTGGCAACCCTTCCCAAACATTCCTTATCAGTCAATCTTTCAGTGATACCAGGAATCAGTAATTCATTGAAACCTTAATTCAGTGAAACTGCATCACATCTAGATTTCACTGCAGGACCTTTGACAAGTGGATTTCAGTCCAAACCATTTTTTCAGGTTTAGAGCAGCTTAAAGGAATTGTTCGGCAAAAAATAAAAAATGTAATATAGTCAGGGGTTAAATTGGGCCCGGAACGATCCGGAACGGCGTTCCAGCACCCTCAGAAACTTGGAGAGGGTAAAATTTTGAGTTTACCTTTACCTGTAGTGTAATGGACGGCAGGAACCATTCATCAAATTGCTTGAGCCACTGCCCCTCAAAATGTCTGTGCACGGCCCTGTTGTGCCCTTATACTGTGCTACTAACTATACTGCGCCCCTATGCTGTGCCCCTATATCCCTCCCGTCCCCGTCCCCGTCCCTGTTTGATCTCGGCTAGGGCACCAAATGAGCCAGTACCGCCACTGAGTTCCACCACCTTCCAAATCCCACTTTAACTCCTGAATATAGTCGATCTGCTGAGACATTTTTGGTGTCTTCTTTAATTTTGCACGGATGCTACGAGTCTAACTGGCTAACAGATAAGGGAAGTAGAAAACTGTGTAAATTTAATTTCTTATTCCTTTAATTTTTTTTTTTTTTTAAACATGACATTTCTGTCTTGCACATCTCATATTACATGTTCCATCATATTCCACTTCACAAAACAAATGGCGATAATGTGCTGTACATGGACGCAGGAGTAGCCCATATGGTAATTTAGACTTCCTACCTTCACTTTGGACACTAAATGACTTTGACTTTGTTGCATTTGTTGCAGCAGTGCACGGCTCTGTGACTATTAGAATAAACACACACTCCCATCTGCCGGAGGTTTTAGGTCAAGAACACCTGAACCTTGAGAAATGCATCGACAGTCTAATATTCAAGGAACATTTGGGTGTTTAGAGCAATAAGGACATTAAGATTTACACTTCTACAACTAGTAAATGGATTCATTCATCATTATTATACTCATCAAATACGTCAATTTAGCAATACCCAGCTCTGGTAAAATCTTATTTTGTAAATTCGACTTACTTTTCTAATTATTCTACTGTTCAGTCATTCAGTCATCATTCATTAATTGATTCTTTTTAATGGTCAGCCTCTTTGGCTAAACTGTGAGGAAGTGTGTGTCTGTGTGTTATGAGCCCCCTCTTGTCTGTTTCATATAAGCTCTATTTCGTATTAACTTAATTAACTTCCACTGAGTCATTTGAACTAAATTATCCTGCTAAAGCTGGAAAATCCACACGAAACCTCACACATTGGCAATTTTCCTAACCTGTTTTCTATAGTTCACTTACATCACCATAAAAGTGATTAACATTACATGTTCACAGCAACGTTTTTTCACTTAATGAGCTCCCTAGCCTTCACAGAGCTTCTATAAATTGCCTGCTTTCACTTTGTACTAATTAAAGTTAAATACGTCTCTGGTTAGACTTTCTTTGATGCAAGTCAACTTCACATGATTGACATATTTAAGATGTCCCTTCTGTTACTATGGTACTGTATGTCCATTAAAAGTTCAAAGATGAAAACAATCATTCCACAGTGACAAAATTGCTGCCGACTGATTCATTAAAAAAACTTTTTTTTTAAAACTCACAGAACTTGATTAAAAAGTAAAAAGAAGGAAATCCTGAAAAGTCAGTTCATCTTCACGGTTTAAGCAGAAAACAATCCTCCCTCTCTCTCTCTCTAGGGATAATTCATTATGTCTAAGTATGTCTTTCTCGAGCTTTGGGCTGACGTGGGTACAACCTATCTGTCTTTGCACACCAAGACTGCTTTAGTCATTTTGTCTAATCTGAGGGCCATACATGCTAAACAGAAAGACAGTACACTTTAAAATGTAGGGTTATCTTAATTACAATACTTTCATAAATGTCTGTGGGAGATCTGTGAGATATAATCAAAAACAAGGAACAGGCCATGACTACTGACACTTGAATAGGATGAGATCTTGAATCGTTAAACACATCTTCTCCTTAATGCAACTAATATCTTGTATGACTTTAGCTCTTCACAATATCCTGTCTAAACAGACAGGTCTAATTCACTGACCAGACTATCAGGTGAACCATTACTGTCCTTCATTTCAAGACAGAATGTTGGCGATTTCACAGTCATTGCATGTTTATAGGGTTGGGAATCGACATGACTTTGCACTCCATTATGGGACTGTGTTGCCATATTGTCTGCATGAGCCATTAGCTATTTGTTTGCATCCAGTGTTTAACATTAAAAGATAATGTAAAGGGTGTATTGTGGTCGTGACAGATGACGGGAGCGGTCAAAAGAGAAAGGACTTTATGTGGATAAACTTGTAAAAGACGCAAAGTGCAATTGAAATATTACAAGTCACTAGAAGCTGAGTTGATACCATAAAGCTTTGGATTTGATAGTGTGAATCTATGGACATGACAGTGTGAAGCTTTGGAGTTGATACCATGAAGCTTTGGATTTGATAGTGTGAATCTATGGACATGACAGTGTGAAGCTTTAGAGTTGATACCATGAAGCTTTGGATTTGATAGTGTGAATCTATGGACTTGACAGTGTGAAGCTTTGGAGTTGATACAATGAAGCTTTGGATTTATAGTGGATAGTACAGTCATTCAGAAATCCCCTCTGCCCTACCTTTACTGCATTGTAACTATTTGTATCGTAACAATATGGCAGATGTTCCACAATTCGTTGTGACATGCCCTATAGATCAGTGTTTCTCAGTCATCCTCTTCTACACTTTTAGAAAAAAGGTTCCAATTTAGTACCCTAAAGAGTTCCTCAGTTTGTCCCTCTGGGGGAACCCTTATAGGTTCTACCCTACAACAGAGTGTTTCCCTATTAGAAAAGGTTCAAGGTAGAACCCCTTTGGAAAGCTTGAACTGTTAATAATCCAAAGAACGACTGAGGAACCCCCTTTTTGTATGCCCATAACCCTGCACATTTAGTGTGTTTCCTGCTAAAACATGACAATTTAGCCCAAGGGTGTCAGGAAAACAATAAAATGTGTGGATTAGGGGGGTCAGCAGGACCATGATTGAGAAACACTGCTATAGATCAGTGACAGGTTTTGACATAAAGGGCTGGACCACTCTATCAAACATGCCTCTGTCCAACATGCCTGTTTCTGGAGCTCCAGACAAAAAAGCAGCTCAGGCATGAGAAACTCTGACAATACTAAGCAGCCCATGGAAGACTAGGACCACCAACCTCTAAAATCATCCATATTTGTCCAATTTGGGCAAATTATAACTTTATAAAAAAAACAAATGTTTACCATTCTACTTGGATTTGTGTAAAGCTAGAATCTGACACATGCCTTGCTTGCCTCAAATTCATAGTCATAGAAGTAGTAATAGCTCAGCACTTATGTGCTAGTGATCGGGATTGCAATTTTAAAATCAAGTAAGGTTAGGCTAGCCCAATATTAGACGTTCATGAAGGTCTCAGGTGCTCATGGAGTAACTTTCTGCAACTTTTCATATATGTTGGAGTGTAAGAATTTTTATGAAACCATGTTGAGTTCAAGAATCTCATATATGCTTCCTAACCTTTGGAATCTTTCGAAATGATGCAGTGGCTGGCTTCATGTGTCTCGGAGGAAGCACATGTTGTCTTTCGCCCTCCCCGGTTGGTAGCTGTCGTGTGATAGGGGAAAACTAGCTTGTGGTTAGGAACTGGCAATGACCAAATTGGGAGAAAATCGAGTAAAAATGAAAATATTTATATACATAAATAGTTATATGCTTCCTACGTGTTTTAGATGTTTTCCCCCCCAAAAAACTCCCATATCCTCAGAACAGCCCACTTGGGCAATACCTTTTTCCTTATTTACTATGTGTATATATGCTTGTTAGATATAATATGAGGATATTGAGGTATCACTTTCTCTCCCCCCCCAAATTACATCCTGTTTAAAGACATTGACTAGCTCCATAGGTATCGGCTGTAAACTCAAAAAGTTAGGGGAAATTCATATGCACGCAACATCATAGTTCAGGTCACAATTATATACTCTCCCTCCTCCTGAGTGCATCCAAACCCTAGGGCTCTGACTCTAAAAGTTTCTCTGCTGTCCTTAGGCCCGATGCCAACCTGACCTCGCTCTGGCATGCAAATTAGTTCCTGGCTGCTGGTGTTGTGTCATCTCCTGGCTGTCACCTGCACCCTTCCCTCCCACGACGCACTGCTTCCACACTTCCTCGGCTCCTTAAAGCCATCTAATTAAAACGCCAAATCCCCCCTTGCCCCCACTCTCTCACATTCACCCCCATTCCACAGGAGAAATCATTATTAGGAGTTTAATGGGGAGATTTTCCCGGCCCCGGCCATCTGTGGTCCGCACAGAGCTGGAAATTTTGGGAAGCGCTGACAATGTGACGAAAACTGCACATTTCTTCCCCCCCTATGCCATTATGCAGCTGAAGGAGGTTCAAAGCACTAAATCACCATTATGAGGGCAGAACATTTTTCACTTTTAATCACCCAGATTGGTATTAACAGCCTATTTATTTTAGTTGATGCCTTCAAGGGAATCTGTTCTTGTTTCACACAGAGTGTTTGCCCTGAAAGCATTTGATACGCTGACCAGATTTTAGGTCGAATTCATTTGTCAGTTTGTCCAGTTATGGGACATTAATTGAGTTTAGTGCATAACAGACAGTGCGAATGCTCTGGTATTTGCTGGAACTAAAATTAAATAGACTGGTTATGACTCTTTAAGTACCGCTGAACTCAAATTTCCTTTAGTGGTTAACTCCTTTGTGTTTGGGTCATATTTGTTAACACAGACTAAATTAAATATTTTTCATTTAAAACTAAAACTGAAACTTTCTCAGTACTTCTGTTAAAAAAAATTCTTCATATATGCAAAATTTGTATAGGATTACATGGTACCTGGAACCTGTGTTCTAATTTTGCTAGTTTGCTAACTTAGCTAAGTGATCTAATGTTTAGCTAAGCAAAATTAAAAATAAAATAGACCTAGAGTTATCCGGTTAGCTCACACTGTGACCCAACCTGATCCTGCAGCAGTCTGTCTGTGCATTACCGACCTGATCACCGATGCCGCGGTGTAACTGTGGCATCATTCTGCAGGCTCATAAACAGCATAGGGCCTACAGAACAAGCTAGCCGTCTAACATTAGCTAGCTAGCTAAAATATAAACTCTGTTTGAAGGGAAAAGGGTTGCTCCACTGTAATCTCACAGCGCGCCGCTTGCAGCAATCCGCAGCGTTACTTGCTCCCCGTGGTTTTTAATGCAGATTTGGGGCCAATGGTAGCGAGCTAGCCCATTAACTCTAGCTAACTAGCTACGATATAATTTGGAGTACAAAACTTTGACATGTAGTCACTTCCGATTTGTGCATTTTTATTACCCGATCTGTTCTTTGTGTATTTTGTTATATGATCTGTGTATTTTGTAATCCAATCCAATTTGTCAAACACGCACTGTTGCCACTAGCTGGATATAGTTAGACCGCTAGCTAAAACCTCGAGCAGAAGCTAAACGTCCAGTAGATGAAATGCACACACCAAAGGCTAGCAGAAGCCTCGATCAACTTGCCCTCACCTGATATAACAGTTTGAAGTACAAAAATAAACAGAAAGACACCAAACACAATTAGTTATCCACTAGCAAGCTATCGTTATCTCTTTAGCTAAAACAACTTCACAACTGGGTAAAGATACAAATTCAACAATGAAGATAAATCGGCTGACTATCATTCACTAGCAAGCCACCCGATCTGAGAACAAATGAATGATTTACCTGTTTAGCAAGAAAAAAGCTAAACCTACATTAGTCCTGAATCCTTTCTCCTCTTATTATAGTATTATATTGGACTCTCTCACTCTCTCACTCCCCTGATTGGCTGCCGGCTCTCGCCTGTCACCATGTAGTCTGAATTTTTTCGTGCCTAAGGTAAGACGTTATAACTTTTAACGTATCTGAGCTGGGGTATGACGTATGCGTACAAAACTCTCGTCAAATTCCGACACCCCTGACAAAGCTCTGACTTTGAATTACTATTACAGGATTGTTAGGGCGACTCACAGAAACTCAGAAACACCATGTTTTTGAGTATTTTTTATCTCCCCTGACTTAATAATGGTGTTAAAAAATATATATTTATTAATTATTATTATTTTTTTACATAAAAATTGTATGCACTGTAGCTTTAAACATTGTATTGCTCTACACATCTGTTTATAGCGGTTTAAAATGATACATTCATGGGTAAATTAACGTACATTATATGTTTAATAACTTGATTTGTCCTGTACAAAAACAAAACTGAGTAACTATTCGCCGATTTTATCTGAAGTATGTGCATATGTATTAGATGTTAAAAAATACTGCATTGTCCTATATTACATGACTATAGAATCAGCGAATGCAAGGATGAGGTTTTTTTTTCTTCTTTTTCTCACCACCCACTCTCATGCCAAAGTGAGCCATATGCTCTGTTACACTTTCTCTTCATCTAATGAGCGAGAGAGAGAGAGTGAGAGAACAAGAGAGAGAGATTCCATGCTTAACCTATGAACTCTGGGAAAGGACCTGTGTACGCCTGCCAACCCCTCCAGTCTCTATAGACTATCTCCACACACCTCCTGTTAGGGGTGCAGCTGTCACGCTGCCTCAGCGGTGCAGATCTGAGGGCGTGAGAGGGGAAGTGTCGTGTGAAAGGCCTCGAGGTTCTTCAGCCTTCAGTCAGGACTCCAGAGACACACCTGCTGAAGTGCACACACACACACACATACGCACACACCAAACAGGCAGGGCACACCTAGCAAGTCTTCACATCCTGTTCAAACGCATGGCACTACGTCCAGTGTAGTGGATTAGGCTACTACAAAGACATCGCTGATTTAAATCTCAAACCTCTTTATATTTCACCTACACCATGTGCCCTGACTGTCCTTATGAGCTCTCGTTAAAACTAGAAAACTGAAGCACACACTACTGATCTGATCTGACATAATGTTCTGATAATGGAGTTTCTATGAATCATTAGTGTCATTTATTAGTGACATTGAATATTTTTAACATTGAACATTTTTGGAATGCATCTTTGTAGTAGGAGTTTAGGCCTTCTCACACCACTGCCTGATACCTGTTCTACTTAAAGTCCTACATTTACTATTATGAACCTTAAAACAGTACAACACAGAGATATAACCATTACGTAAATATCATTTATGCCTGTACGGTACATGGTACACAACACAGAATGCTGATACTGTGTATATATATATATATATGGGATCAAATCTATTTGATCATGGAAACAAATAAAAGTCAAACTAAGTCAATGCTGGCCGGATGCTGTGGAAATAGAAACCCATCGACATCACGTTCCACTCACACCATTCCACTGTGATGGGATTGGTTGAAGGGATGGAAGGATTCAGACGATGCTTTTCTGCTGTGAAATAAATAAATAAATAATACATGGATAAAAGAAAATAACAAAGAAGAGCACACTGAATGAAGTGGCCTAGCAGACGCGCTTTTTTTTTTTGCAGGATGTGCATGATGCCTGTCGCAAAGTTACCAAGGGACATTGCTGGATTTCATAGGGATGAAGTCGTTATGAAAGCACCTCACCCCAACCCTAATCATTTCTTGGTAACCTTAACAACTTTTCATACGAGCAGGTTAATGTGAATTCTTATGGATCTGCATTCGTATTAACCATCTATTCTTTTATGTCGATAATAATAATAATAATAATAATAATAATTATTATTATTATTATTATTATTACCATGAAAGAATTCCTTTATTAATAGGCCTGTCCATTATTTAGATGGTTTTAAAACGTGTGTTGAATTCCCTGCGGGGTGCTTAGATAAAATTCAATATAAACACAGGGTCGATTTCAATCTCCAGATAGCAAATGGCCCAGTCCCGGCCACCATGACCACTCTCGTCTGGCCCACACACACTGCCTTGAGAATGACGGTGATGACCTCCTGCCAGAACAGCCAGAACTCCACCTTGATGACATCATATCTTAGGCATGATATGGACCAGAGCACAGTTAACACCGCACAAGCATTAGATTTATGCATTTGGGTTAATTTGGTCCAGATTATAGATGCCACGAAGACCTTAAATGTGGCCTCATACAGTTGTGCTTTTGGCCATAACTGACCCTTATTCGCCTAAGCTCAGCCAGATGTCTGCTATCTGGGTATCTATTTAACTGAACTAAAACTATGTTTTTTTTCTTGGGCTGTGATTTGCTGTATACCTCAAACGCTGAATGCGCTTCGTTCGGAAAACAAAGCTATGATTTTTTTTTTTTTAATAAACCTAGCTTCTAAAGAAAAGTTTGGTCTTATCAGTGTGTTAACCACTGAACTAAAATGAGGTACTATAAACTAAGGTAGATTATTCACGTTTTGTTAGCCTACTTGTGCAATAATTAACATTGCCGTGAAAAACCTTATGGATATTATAGATTAAAAATGTGGTATATGTTATATTTAAAATATCCCTAATAAACTTATTAATTATTATTGTTATTATTATGTAACAAAATATTATAATGTTGTTCCAAATTATTCATCAACAACAAAATCAATATTTTACTATTCTTTTTTAGCAGTAGTCTACTTCGTGCAATTTGTTCTGGACCATTAATGCGGCAATTCATTTTAAATACTGACAATAAATTCAATAGAACATCATAGATGAGCTCCATACATTTATTTTGATGTTGACTGAAATACAAAAGTTTTTCCTCCATGCACATTTCACACAAGGCGCATCCTTAAATCCTGTGAAGCTGATAGAATCCTAATAGAGCGCATGAGGCATATTCATAAACATTTGTTTTATACTTTAATTGTGTGGTTTGAAGTCCAAAGCTGAGAAGACTTACACTACTAATCTACAGGAGTCAAAACAATAAATAACAGAATTAACACACATTCCATATTTGAAACATTTAGAAATAGGTGGTTCTGTGTTGCATAGTTCCCATTTTTATTCGCTTTATTGCTAATGTGGCGCGCATTTGATCGTCTATAAGCTCATTCAAACAGACTTGGATATTGATGTTTTTGTTATTTCCGTTAGACAAAAATAATAATGGATACAAAATAATCGGTTACCCGGTTTGGATTATAATGCTGGCCTCGTATAGCATATAGTGTGCTTTAATTAATAGACTTACGTAGACAATGACAACAACAAGAAAGAGAAGAAATGATAATAATGATAATAATAATAGACGAAGGAAAAGAAGACGAAATTCTTATTTGCATGTCGCTTATTAGGAAAGTGTCTTTGCACAAAATTCCAGTTATTCTATAATCAAACGAAATACAAAAAGATTTTAATTAAAAAAAAAGAAAAAAAAAGAAGAAGAAATATGTCAATAAATAAAAAGTGAAATAAATACGAGGGCATTTAACAATATGACATTTATTAGTGTGCAATAAAATTAGGTAATACATTTAGGTAATACAATAGACAATAAACTATGCAGTCAAATCAGGCAATAAATAATAAATATATTAAGACACATTTCGAAATTCCGCCTCCTATAGTTGCCGACCAGCGTTTTAACCTTCTCCGCGCGCTCTTTAATTATGGTAACCCGCGTTCAATTGCTCCTGGTTCTGGAAGGGCTGATTACGCATGCGCAGCTCGTATGGAAAGTGGCTGTCATGGGACACGGTATAGGAGGAAGGCCGGCCAAGAGAGGCGCGTCCCGGTGCGCCGCAGCATGTCGCGCCGTACCGGCAGCTCGCGCCGCACTCCGCCTGCTCGTCGGGTTTCTGAAACGAGAATACGCCGTTATAGTTCGTCGGCGGGCTCAGCTGGCTGTCTGGAGACGCGCTGTTGTAATAGGAGTCGTACATGTTGCTATAGGAAAAAGGCCGAAAGTGTTTGGAGGCGTCTGCGCTGCTCGTTTCGGCGTTCCCATATGGGTACGGCGCGTCGCGCGCAGGCGAGGCGTCCCCGGGATCGACGAGGAAACGTCCCGCGTTGAGCTGCAGGCACCCCGCTACCAAGTTGGTGGTGGGTTGAGATAGACCTTTGCACAGGGTTCGCGCAAAAGCCACAAGGTCGGGCCGCGTGCCAGCGCTGAGCGTCTCCGACAAGGCCCGGATGTAGTTCTTAGCCAGGCGCAGGGTTTCTATCTTGGACAGCTTCTGTGCGCTCGAGTAGCACGGCACGACCTTGCGCAGGCTTTCCAGCGCACTGTTCAGGCCGTGCATGCGGCTGCGCTCGCGTGCGTTTGCCTCATGGCGGCGTAGCCGGGCCCTGTCCGAGCACCCGCCGGTGGACTGGCGTCTTCTTGACGTGCGCTTTTTTCTTGTGCCGCTCTCGTCCTGCTCTTCGTCATGCTCTTCATCTCTCTCTTCTTCGTCTCTGTCCGAGTGTTCATCCCCTAGCTCCAAGTTGTCAAGCCTTTGCCTGCGCTGCTCTTGTTGCTCTTGGGTCAGACCGACGCTCGCACGTGGAAAGCTCGCTCCAAACTGAGGCTCACGCATTGCGTCTGGCTGATCTGGTGGCGCGGTCAACATCGTCCCTGTAGACAAGGACACAATGAATGTAAGCAGTGCAAACAGACAGGGGACTCGATAGGAATTTCAGGCCCTCTGACACTTTAAAGCACGAGCCTGGACAATTTTTATTCCCAAGGTTCCCTTGGACGCCCTATCTACTGGACAATTTTTATTCCCAAGGTTCCCTTGGACGCCCTATCTACTGAGGGCCCTTGGAATAATCCTCCCTTTGCAACAAACAAACAAACAAACAAATAAATAAATAAAGGTGCCACAATGGTTCTTCAGAGTGATGCGATAAAAGAACCATTTTTGGTTCCATGTTTCTTTAAACATTTTACCACAGGTACAAAAGACATATGTTTGAGGGTGCAATTGTAAAAATACAACTAAAAGTGCCATTTTTTCCCCAAAGAACCTTTTTTAAGCATTTTGTGGTGCCGCAATGAACTAAATGATCATTTCCCACCACAAAGAACCTTCCACATATTGTGTTTATGGTGGGAAATTATACAGTTCAGTTATTTGTGACGCCAAAAATGAAAATCCTCCATTAAAAAGTTCTTTGAGGAACCAAAGAAATGGCACTTTTATTTTTATTTGTATCCTCAAGGGTATGTTTTTTGTACATTTTTCACATGGGAAATTGGATTTTACGGTTCAAAGACCTCAAGGACCACTTGGAGACGTTTACATTTTCATCGTTTGCTCCTTTGGAAATGAAAGTATACCTTTACATACATTATTTCTTAAGAATTAGGTCAGCACTGGGAATTTGGATGTGCAGACATCCTGAATAGGATCCTAAGGTCATGTCCTGTTCTGAATCTGATACTGTATCTACACTGCACATTCAAATCCCCAGTGTTAAATCAACATATACAATGTTCATGTAAGTCCAGCTGGACACAAATGAACATTGTATGTGTTAAAACTTAATCAAGACTGTATGCATAAGCCCCTGTAAATTATATCCATTCATTAAAATAATTAGAAAAATTATTATTTATTTGCTTACCTGCTTTTTCCCTCTTAAAATTTAGCTTGCATGTTCCAAAATTCCTCTCGGTTTCAGCACCATGCACCTTCCATGTGTCTTCTGTGAGGCTGTAAGAATTCCTTTAATCTCGTTTTCACCCTCTCCCCTCCTCACTCTCTGTCTCTCTCTCTCTCTGTGAGAAAAGTGACACCCGTGCCAACTGCCAGCGCGGGTACCCGTGCCATCTGCCACTGACGTCTCGCGGCGGAGCTGGTCACGTGGCGCGCTCTCGAGGGACTTCCATCCCGTGCCGATCATCTGGCGCGCCCGCTAATGGGCACCGTGAGGCTTTCATTTACCTAGCGTCAAAGAAATCAAGAGGAAAGAAATCCAGATTCCGACATTGCTGCGACGTTAAGAATTTATACTGGGCTTTCAGAGGAGGTGTGTTTTCTTTCTTATTTTCTTTTTATGATCAATGCTCAGGTGATGTGCGCACTTGAAAGAAGCTGCATAAGCTCTCCCAAAATTATTTACTCAAATATACCTGCCTTTGTCACGCACTGCAGAACCACCTCGATTGAGGTAATAGCCTACTAATTTCAGTGCTCGTCACTTGTCACAAGCAATCAGTCACATCTCAGAAGACCGCCAGTCTGTGGAGAGAAGAGACAAGCTGCAGCTCCTGCACTGTGCAGGATTTATGGACTGATGGAGATGCCGCAGTCCACAATGACTAATCTATCAGATTAGTCAGAACTGATATAGATGAGCAGAACCTAGCTGTTGTCCTGTATGACCAAAGTTCAACACAGTTTGGTTAACACACCTGCTAAACCCGGTCATGACCCGATGAGTTGAATCCAGTGTGTTAGAGCATTAAAACAACCAAACTGCCCACACTTATTAAGATTTGTACATATTTGCCATGGTAGGCTGATATTCAAGCTTCTCAGCTATAGGCATTGACATACTCAATTATTTTGGGCCTTCAGAAGACTGATTTGTTATTGTAATCAATGCAAAAGTCTGCCTTACTCATCCTTTGTGTATTATGGAGTTCAGATGAGAGCAAATTTCTTTTTTTTCGTTTTGCAAGGTTATTTTTGCATAACAACACCCTGTCATGGGTGTCATTTGGAAACTATGTAGCCTGTTGGTGGAATCAGAGCTCTATTTCAGCAGGTATGCAAGGTGATGCCATCCCCTTGGTTAAAAAAATTAATAAAAACTATTCGGTAACACTTTCTGTAAATCCAGTATTCATAACGCATTAAATGTCGTTATAACCTGTAATATAGCGTATAATGTCACAAGTCTGTATACATGCTCATTAGTCGTTATAGTTACATGCATAACACTTCATAAAACATGAATGTATGACTTCATAGTGTCAGGTTACATAACGCATTATATTATCTGTTTATAAATATGAACAGATAGACACTAATGCATTATAACACAGGCCCTGTTTTGTTATAACCTGCAGCTCAGATACTATACCAGAGCCTGTGTGAACCTGAATTCTTGTAAAACAGCCATCCCAATTTTCTATCCCCTCTAGATTAATGCCATTATGTGATTATTACTTAAGATGTGTTGTTTTTTTCCTCCAATAACTTTTGGAAATGGAAAACTTTAAGATCTGTCCTTAAACAGTGTTAACCAGTAAAAGAGGTCTGGAGTTAATAAAACAGTACAACCGAGTTTATAATCGTAAGTATTGTCTTAATATTTAATTAACCATTAATTTAGCGTCACATTTATTAGGCTAGTACATTAGCAAACTGGCTAGCTAACTAGCTTACTAACTGCTGGTTCATGTGGCTTTAAAAGAAAAAAATCTGTGTAAGGTAGGATTTCTGCCAGGTTAAGATTGCGTTTAGCTTTCTTCTCCTTGTGAAAAGGGTTGTAGGGCATTTCCAGAGCAATTTAATGACATATGGGGGAAAAGACAACTTGTTAGCTAAGCTAACTAGGCTTTCTCCTGAGCTAAAAACAAATAAGCAGTTAAATGTAGCTGTCCCCCTGTCATTTGAACCTACCATACTCCCGGATTTTTTTTTCTTTTTCAATTCGATGACGGGGTGAAAAAGTGTGTACACTCCGACACAATCCCCCCCCAACTCTCTAAAAAATGCCTCAGCTGGCATCCCGCATGTTCCGGTCCACTACACACACAGGCATCTGATGAGTCGGACTCCACGTTTCAGACTAATCAGTCTAGTGCGCTAATTGCAAATGCAAATATGCAAATTTATATAATTAATTACTCCACTAATTAGTTCTCCGTTCTTTGCAGGTAATAAATCATTGTGTGGTTGAAAGAGAGAGCGAGCACGAGAGGGGTATGGCACGCGCTCCCGACACACAAAAGATTCAAAGTTTCGAACAGCGTCAGAGCATTTGCGCAAGGTTACCGTAGCTGTTTCTCAAATCGCATAATTCTGTATTATTCTAGACATTTAAAATGTACATACTGTAACTGTCTAGTGTGTTCATGCTGAGTAATATGGGCAGATGTAGCAGAGTAAAAAGACCCATTTATATTGACTATATTTGTATATTTTTGCTGAACAAATGAAGACACTTTATTTTGTGCTAACCTGTCCCATCATGCATAATGGAACAGAAGGGGAAGGGCTTATAGATAGCAGACAGAAATGCATCTGTGGCGTCGCTTCGGTCTCTTGTATCAAAACTGTAAATGTTAATGAATAGTACATTAAAAATGACAAATATGCGTACTACAGCAAATTCAGCTATCTAACGTCAGGTAGCAATGAACGCAATTCGTCGCTATTGTTTACATCCATTTGCATTTTTAGCGTAATTTACTTTCAATACAAAACAGCATTTGAACTCTATTAAAAGTATGTTCTATGTACTAATCTTTTAGATTAATAGATACTAAATGTGTAGCATTTAAAAACAACATAAAATGAATTGTTTGTAGGGCTGGTTAGGAGGAGCGTTACCTGTATCCTTGGTTTGCTCTTCCTAAGGTCTGCGAAATGAGAGTCATGGCGGCGATGACAGCTCTCGCTGCTTTAATTACCACATTATCAGGTCTAAAAGACAGGGCGAGGAGTTGAGCCGCGATCAAAAGAGGTCGACTTGTCAAAACGAGACAGCGGGAGAGCAGAGGTGTGAGGGTTCGCTATGGGCTCTGACTGTTGACCTGCCTGTCAAACCCAATGATGTGGCCCAAAGACTCCTATCCCAAACACAAACACACACACAAACTTATAGTTCTTGAATCACCTTTATTTTGATGTATGATTAGGCTGGTGTACCGTAGGCAGTGGTGTTTCTGAATTTTTGGAGGCCTTAAGCCAAAACCCTTATTGAACCCCCCCAACAAACACCCTTCACTTATCCACTCAACCCCCAGATACCCCATTATTCCATTACCACAATATTCCTATCTAATTTCACTCTAAACCAATCCCTATAGTACATATTCTTGGCATTTTACAGTAATTAATTTCACATATTATAATTATCTATCTTAAACTTGATAGTATCTTACCTTTCTTTTCCAGGTTTTTAGATACAACTGCACTTGACTCACTTCTATCAACTGTGACGTACTCAGACATGTCTTTCATATAGTACTAACTATACTAGCATTTTTTCTCAGTGAGGGGGATTTCAGGCTGGAGGATGGTCATTGCTCAGATTTGAGACCTGCTGTGAGACTCTGGGAAGGTGACCTGCCCCCTGATGATACTTCAGCGGTGCCAATTGTTTACACTAAGGGGGCACTGATTACATAGGGACATTGCGCTGTGACTTTATGACCACTTATTGACGTGATTGAACTTCACTTGCAGCAACAATTCACAGCTTGGCATCCGCTCTTGGGGGCCCTGTAGCTTAGCCCCTGACCATTACTGTTCTCATTCCATCAGTTATCAAAACTTTGTACTCTGTGAACCGACCTCTTGTCTCTGCAACAATCCGTAAAGCACACAGCGTTGTCAACCTGGATATACTTGTGAACAAACGCAGCAGATGTATGAACTCAGTGCTTGATAGATAAAATTAGCTACATTGTAAATACGGCTAGTCAGAATTAGCCAGGTCATAAAATAATGTTTATAGATGTTTATTTCTAAATACTTGGCAGCAATCTGCAAGAAATCGCTGTTGTACAGCTAAGAAAGAGATGGTGCCTACCATTACCCATCTCTGCTAGCTTGCTATCCGTGGCTGATAGTTGTGTTCATGACTAGCAGTGGTGGCTCAGTGGTTAAAGTGCTGGGCTACTGATCAGAAGATCGTGGGTTCAAACCTCAGCTCTGCCAAGCTGCCACTGTTGGGCCCTTGAGCAAGGC
>JAOUQW010000021.1:2558454-2573281 GCA_028565825.1 Olivaichthys viedmensis | reverse complement strand
GACTGCTGCAAGGCAAGTAGCACTGGTAAATAGAGGAACTGGTCTACTACTACTACTATTACTACTACTACTACTACTAATAATAATAATAATAGTAATTCTTACCATGAAAAAAAATGTGACCGCAGGAGCAAATTCACTTTTAAATTGCCCACTTAAGACTATATTTAACTTTTGTTTATTTTTAGTTTATTCCTAATTTATATTTTACTTGTTTCAAACAACAGTTAACCACGCAGCCGTGTAATTTCTCTCGTTTGGAATGACTGTTTCAGACACGTCGCATCCATAACTCCAGATTTATCTTAGTAATGTATATACCAACGTGGTTCATTCATCGTTCAAATTATATGTATATATTAATAAACGTTTCAGCAAAGGTCTTTAATCTGTAATATGTAGAGGAATGTCTGTCTTGTAGATAAATATTTGTCTGAGTGAATGGTCACATGACCACATATACACACTGTCTCATTAGTGCTAATCTTGAGCAGGCAGTGAGGCACTTCACAATGTGTCTCCTCCATAATGCTGGAATTGCCCTATATAGGTATGCATGTAAAGGAATATGAGAATGTGCTAAGGCTAAGATGTTTAATATACATTGGCATGCTCAGTGTGGTGCTAAGTTTCATTAGATGTTTTGTTGAACAGAAATGTGTGTTCAGCTTGTGATTTCTTGCACTCTGTCTGATGCTCAACTCAAACAGTTTGTGTAGTCTCGTTATCTGTGTTCACTAGTTGTGACCCTGGAATGCAGCCGCAAGTCCTTTGCAAACACTTTGATAACGATGATAAGAATGGCTCTGATACATTTTCTTCTGACCATGCGGCAAATACTTGAGACTCGAGGCAAAGGCACAGTATCAAGGCATAGACCAACCTTTAGTAGCCTTGGAGCCTCTGTCTTTCTGTCTCCAGAATTTGGTACCATTTACCATTGAACCCCTTAGCTTCTTCCTCGGTAAATTTGTGAAGTTGCATTCACACTCGTAAGGCCAATACTTGCCACGTGACTACATGTTTACGAGTGGTTGCCTCAGCTACACGAGTGTCATGTTCACATACATAATTCTGGGGGATTAAAGATTCTGTCCACTAGGGGGGCAGGTCAAAGAGCTGAAACGTACCTTGCCAGCACTGGAATACCTTTTTTGACCACTTCCTCTGATTTTGCACAACGAGGTAAACAGTGAAGATGGCGGGGGTTGAGGAGGCTGTGATAATGTATATCTTGAGAAAACGGCAGAAACAGCGGTACCAACGTAGACGGTGTATCAAAAGGAAGTCAAAATAAGCACTGTTAGAAATAAAGGTACTGTACAATAACGTTTGTTCCCCAAGGTACAAATGAGTGTTTCTGCTGGTAACGTTTTTTGCCGTGGCGCACCGCGACCGTGACAAAATCCTTTACGCCACACCAAAGGCCTATACATTTTTTTGGATTAAAAAAACAAATAAAAATACAGTCCCAAAAAATTTGTGTAATATGTTTTAATATTTCTGCCAAATACGCTCTCAAAGCAATACTGCCGTTTGCATATTCATTTTTATGTAAAGCCTAGTAGGCCACGGTCTGTTCGTGCTCCTTTTCCGCGGCGTGTCCTCGATGGTGATGACAGAGCCGAGCACCGAAATTCACACTGTGTGCTGTGGCGCGAGACTCGCACTGTCAAAGCGGTACACCTGATCTCGCAGATCTCCACGATGCACATCGTCACGTTTTTGCATCGCGATGCATCTTGTCACAATGCATCGTTACACCCCTATTATACACTAGACTAAACGTTTTGGTTACGACTATTTATTATTGGATCCTCAAAGCTGGACAGTGCGCTCATTACCCGGCTACAAGAGACAAACCTAAAAATCAACGACTTGTCACCTTATGTGAACACAACTCAGTTCTTTATTCTCCCAGTACATTCCACTTTGTCTGGATACAGAGCAGCCTCCTCTTATCTGTCTTATTTAAAGCAGTGCTATATTTTTAACCGGGATCATTGTGTTCTTTAGGCCGAGTCTGTACTTAATGAACCCTTTTGTGAGGAATACCTCTCATGTTTGAACATAGAAAAGTTCTTTTAGTGCCAAAGAGTTCAATCATTCTACGTTTCTACATATTCTCTTTCCCTGCTCTTTTAACACACATTTCTTCTGAACCATTTTATCTGCCGTCCAGCCAGTGAGACAAGCAAGAGATCAACCCCCCTGTGAAGTGTTTTCTGTGAGCAGCCTGTGGGGGCATGATGAATAGAGCGGAGTGTTCAGTAAACAGCTTTATCACTGCTGTGTGTTCAGGGCCGAGTCGCTGCTTTCAAACTTTGTTTGCCGCTACGTAATGAAGACATGCAGCATCTTCCTAGTCAGCCCTTTCTTAAGATTGTTAAACCTAAAACTCAAAAACATCTCCGTCAGCAGGACAGCCACGGTTGTCCTCGGCTTTTCTTTCAGAGTCTCTAGATAGTTTGTTCTCAATTTCACTGTCTACCTGCAGTCTTAATTTTGAGAGAGAGAGACTCCAGCTGCTTGTTGTTATGTTACATGTTGAATGCTTGGAGGAGGACTTTTTGGGGACAAGAGGTGGGTAGAAATGGGATGATGTCACAACTTCAGAAAACATTTTGTAAATGATTATGGGAGATCCCTTGAAAGAGAATTGGCAACTTGGCTCCATTCTACCAGTTCTGCCTGAATTACGGTCAACACTGGGTAGTAATGGGTGGTATGCCGGTATAAACGAGTTACTGGCAGAATTTTGTCTACCAGTATAAATTTTCAAATACTGTTTCTATTGTGGTTAAGCAAAACCTGCAATGGCAAATGATGTGTTGACCTTACACCATGTTGCAAAACTGCTGCACGTACAGCTGTGGGGTTACGGAGAGTGGGCCGACTTTTGTGTTTTCGGTCAGCACCCAGAATAATCATCTACACACCAGCTGCAGTTGTGAAGTGCACATGAAGCGTTTTTCTGCCTTGGTTATATATATTTTTTGTGCTCTGCAAATGACAACACATTTATATCTTGGAAAACAAAAAACAACGTTTCACAGACTGCTGCGCAACTGTGGCTGATGATGATGCCTATTGATTATTTTGGGCTCTGATTTGAAGCACACAAATGCAATGTGCATCGTGGAGATCTGCTATATCATGTGTGTTCTATTAATTATGCCATCTACTGCAATTGCACTGTTTGAACACCAGAGGTCTCAATCAACGTGACACACACCAGCACTTCATATGTCATGTGACACTCCTAACTTTAGCGTCGTTATTAGAAACAGGTGAAGATGGGGAGTGTGAGACGCTCCGTCGTCTTTTAAATCCGAGAAAATGACGAGAAGTCGGGTTTTGACCAAAATGGAGTTTTTCTGCCTGTAATATAGTTTGACACCTCTACTTTAAGATAACATAAATATATTTCACCAATATATTTGATATATTATATTACAATATTTGTAAAAAAAAAAAAATTATTTGCTCGCTAACCTGCCTATAGGCTACAGTCTAAAGTCCTTTTTTTTAAACTAGGAATTTTGTTTACAAATATATACAGGCAAAAATGCACATTGTTTATACTTCAGAAATAAATTTAAAAAAAAAATCTTTATTCAACTTTCTCAAAATATTTTGAGTATCGTGACAATATCGAATCGTTACACCACTAGTATATTGTGATCTATACTGCCACAGTGCTAGATTTGAATACATCATGATATAAAATGTTGCCTATATCACTGTCCCTTGGTCTTTTTGGGACCAAATGTTAACTAAATGGGTCCGTTACAGCTATTTTGGCCTTCATTTGGTCCTATAATGATACACCCATGTGAGCTGTTGTGTAATGCTTCTGGCAAGACCAGGGCTCTGAGCCTGAGTATCATCTGACCTTTGAGGATTAGGAACACTTAGTTAGTGTTCTTTACGGCATGTTGGAAAGCTAGAGGCAGGTCTTATGAGAGCCTCACTGGCCGAGCGCTCTGAATGCGTTTGGCTTTCACACTAATAATAGTCCTACATTGTAGCTATTGTGAAAGAGAGGTGCCTTTAGAAGGTTTCGACACGTCCTAGAATTTGTGTGAATGTCTGATTCATTCATTCTGCCCAGCCGGTTTGGGTCCAAAGCAAAAATGCCAGTAACTCTAGTGAAAGGTCTAGTGTGAGCACTGGCATGTCTGCACCCAGTGTGGTGTTATCGAGCATAGATCTCCCCTTCTGAATCAGTTTTATAAAAAGAAAACTTGTTTGTGCTGTTTTAAGGAGGCCACATTTCAGATTGCCTCCCTCTCACTGGGCTGTGATTTTTATCTCTGTGTCTGCCTCTGGCTCATTATAATAATAATAATAATGTCCTGTCTGTGTTTTTTATCTTGCTTGCATGAGTGTTTCCTAACCCCTCTTCCAGCCCATCAGGTTCTTTAGGCAATCGGTGTAACTCGCTCATTTACTCACAGTAAATTTTACATTGTCATAAGCGAGTTGGCTCACGTGAGTCTTTTGGACAAAAAGAAAAGCAGTTTGTCGAGTTCATATGGTATGTTTCATCCCCGGGGTGTGTGTGTGTATATGTGTCAGGCAGTGTGTGTATTGTTTCCTTTTCTGAGCTTTTGTATGTAGGTTGCTTTGTGTGAGAGTGCTTCTGCTTGCCTTAGAGATGCATTCGGAGTGTCTTTCCATTTCTTACTATATATTTCATTCTCTTTCTCTCTCTTTCCCTGGCTCTCACCACTTCCTTTTAATTGCCAGGAACTCCTAAAATTAACCAGAGGCAACAAATTTGAGAAAATAAATTAAACAGCTCATCTGGCTGGTTTAGAGGAGGAGAGTTGCTAATGTACTGTGAGCGTTGCATTAGTCTCCCACTATGTGGTTATTTATAATCAGAGCCTGTCTTATGACTGTACAGTTCATAGTCTCTTTCTTTTCTTCAAAAGGAACAAGAGCACGTTTCAATCAAAATATACCACGAAGAAACAATATTTTTAACTGGACTGTAGAACATAAGGAACGGTTTCAGCAGAATATATGCAACTATAGGACTTAAATAGCAATTATAAATGTATCTCTTTCTATCTGCCGATATCTACAGTACTGTAGTAGTACAGTATTAGAAAATAGGGTGGAAGATATGGGCAAAATAATGATCATGATTTAAAATATTTTTGGTGACAGGGAATTTCATGATATCATGTCAAGATATTCACAAAGTAACCCTTTGAACTCTTGGCTTATTATTCAGTTATTTATCTTAAAGCATATTATGATAAAGCAGTAACTACTATAAATTATTCAGTAACTACAGTGAAACTAATACGAAAGGTATGTAGTTATAACAGTGAGTGTCACATTCTGAAGTCGGGAGTCTGTACAAACGCAAAAGCCGCTTCACAAACACTTATTCCAGACATAACACACGGCACTACAACACATCGTCAAACATGACACGAAACAATAACCAACAAACTGGACAGGGACAAGAGGGCTTAAGTACATACACTGATCACACAGACTAACGCAAGTGGGGTGAATAACATCACGGGACAGGGGCAATTAAGTGAAAACAAAAGCGCGTGGTCGCGCATGTGGTGGCCGTCGCCATGCTGGATCACGCGCACCGCAGCGCGAGGCGGCGTGCATGTGACACACACTCGTCCCAAACCACATTGAGTGGACTAAAACATGGACAAAAACACATCAAAGAGCTAAAAAACATGATCGGATGATAATTTAATTCCAATTCGATTGTATATTTAAAAAAATGTATGGACTTATTCTGCTATTTTATGAAAGTGTGTAGGCACAAATGGTGTTACTGAGCCAAATGATCTCTTTTGAGGTGAGTGTGTGATGATTTTAGGCACGCATATTGCATGATGCTAAACTGGTAGCTTTAAGCTTCTCTTACTTGTTAGATACATTAGCCTCGTAGCTTCCGTGGCAAACTTCAGGCATGAAATGTATCTTTTTTGGTGCTGCTGATTGACTACGCTTGGGGTACGTGAAACATTTTGTAAATGTAAATTTTGGCCGAACTGTTCCTTTAACAGACAATCTATTCTAAAAGCTGACCTTCTCACCTTTTGTGTGGTGTCGTGTTTTTTAGATAAACGCCATCACCAGCAACGCAGGGCACTGTGAGCAGTATGTAGCCTACACATGCCGTATGTCACGCCTCCTCAACTCCCCAGGTAATAAGTGTGTGTGTGTGTGTGTGCGTGTGTGCCCACCCGTACCAGCTGGAGACAGCATGTGTGCAGATCTTTGCCCTATCTGACTCACACTCTCCCCGTGTCCGAAATGGTGCCCTACTTCCTATTCCCTACAAATGGCAAAGTGCCTTATGGGTATTCTGTTCTCTCTATGGTACGTCATTTGGACACTAACCTATTGCAGTGCATTATGGGATTTCATGAGTGCACTGGGTATTCTTCACTGCGTTTTTGGACGTGACTAGAAGATGGCAGAACGTTGAAAAAGTGCACTATATAGTGAACAGGGTGCGGTTTCAGACACACACTGTGTTACATCTTAGGCCTCCATTAGTCAGTAGATCATGTCTATTTGTTCTGCGATACGAAGATGTTTTCGTTCATTTTGAGTGAACAAGAGGTTGTCATTTGAGCACTGAACACCGCACGCCCGCCACAACTGGCCGAACCTTTTTAATCAAATGGTCAGTATTCTCAACTTTTTACGCTGAGTCTTTAGAATTAAAGAAACAACTTAATGAAACAACCATTTAAGTCGCATTTATTTTTGATCGCTCTTCTACAGTAGCGTTTATTAAAAGTAAAGCTCTATCACCATAGCAACATTTACATTACGTTTACCGTCCCATTCTGCAGCTTACTGTAGCAAATAAAGCACAGTGTGACAGTTTTTTACCATCAACATGTGAACGCAGCATTAGAGTTACTGTTTTACAGAAGTAGGGTTAAGTTTATATCATAGTATATAATTATAGTATATACAGTATATAGTATAGTAACTGATATAAGATTCTTTCTGATTGATCTATTCTGTGGTGGCTTAGCGATTAAGGCTCTAGGCTACTGATCAAAAGGTTGTGAGTTCAAATCCCGGTACCGCCAAGCTGCTACTGTTAAAATCTTCAGATCTATATAGATATAAAGATTTCTATAAATATATAGAGATTTCTAATGGTCTAAACTTACTTATTCCCACATGAAATTAAGTAGTGACACTGCAGAGGTAGAATTAGTGAATTATGTAGAGTTTGGTATTTGAGCCCTGATATGTGTAAAGTTCCTGAGCTGAGTTAAAAGTGATAGCTTGGCCAAAAATGAAAATTCCTTCTTGTTTTTTTTACTTCTCACCCCAAATGTACTCAACTAGCCAAGACATGACAGTTTGCTTCTTCAATTTTACTTTAAGGCTAAAGTAGCGAATTAATCTCAAACTTCTTGTTTATGTAGTTTCTGACACTGTATGGCACAAACAAAAACAAAAAAAATTGTTAATACGGACATATTTACAAATCTGTTTATGTACAAATGGTGTTACTGAGCCAAAGAATGTCTTCTGAGGCAAGTGTGATATGATATAGGCATTCAGTTTGCACGATGCTAAACTGGTAGCTATAAACTTCCTTTACTTATTAGCTACATTAGACTCATAGCTCCAGTGCAAAACTAAAGAAGCAAACTACAATTAATGTAAGGGGGGAAATTGTAAAAAAAAATTTACATTTTTATTTTTGGACAAAGTATTGTTTTATCTACATCTTGTTTCCTCAACGTTCAATGTGAAGCAGTCATTTTTGCCCTATTCATATACATCAGGTACTACTGTAAATAGATACATATGTATATTTGCACAGTCCTGTTTATCTGTATTTATCTGTTTATATCTGCGCAGCTCTTTCTTTTTATGTTCTTATATCCTATCCTAATTCTTTTTATTCTTATATTTTTACTTTTACTTCTGTTGTCTTGTCTTATTTGTACTATTTGTATGCTGCTGTAACACTTAAATTTCCCACCTGGGATCGATAAAGTTAATTATCCTAATTATCCAAGGATATATTTGTTACAGCATATAATGTGAATTTGTTTCTCGTTAACTTTACTGTTAAAGAGAACTGAATTTATATTGTATGGTGTACCCTTTCTATTTCATCGCAAATCACGCAAATGCTTTCTTTATATTATAGCCATGAATATGAACAGCTACAGTATCCTATATTGTTCAGGATATATGAGTTTTTTTTATGTTTGATCATTTTTTATTTAGATGGCTCAGCGTACACTTGGTGGGTCGGCCGAGGGAACGAGAAACACTTCTACTGGGGCGGCTCAGGCCCGGGGATCCAGAAATGCGCCTGCGGCATCGAGCGCAACTGCACAGACCCCAACTACTACTGCAACTGTGATGCGGACCAGAGACAATGGTGAGACTTTCACTCTGTCCAACATGGGACTTACAAAAACATGCGTTAAAAAAATGTGGTTATTATGTGGAATAGGCCATATAGCCAATGTATATCTGAAGGTCAAGTTTAAGGAATAGTAATAACTAGTGTATGAATAGTGCTATAGTGATAACCCTTGAACATGTCAGGTATTTTTTAAGTTTATGATCCAGGGTTACTTTTGACACTTATATTTCTCAATAAATAACAATTGTGATGTAAATTCCGGCTTAGCGATTTCGTTCTGCCCAATGTTGAATTAACACCTACGAGTTCAGCTGGACACAAATGCGCGCTGTATGATGCAATTAATCACTCAAGGTGTTAATTTAACACTTGGGTTTTGCTGTGACACCCTGGACACCTACAAAGCCAAGCATCAGAAATTTCATGATGACATATTGCCCTCTGGTGGTGAGTCTCAATCATTTAAGTTCTTTCATTATTATTTTTATTTTTTTGTCCCAGGCGGGAGGACGCAGGTATGCTGATGTATAAGGACCATCTACCCGTCACTCAAGTGGTGGTTGGGGACACACAGCGCTCCGGATCTGAGGCCAAGCTTACCGTAGGGCCTCTCCGCTGCCAAGGAGACCGTATGTGGAGCGCATTTTTCGTAAATTCAATTTGCTCTTTGGAATGTATGAGAGACTTTTCTTTTTTTTTTAACCCCATTTTATCCTAGTGGGTGAGAACTGGAATAAGATACTCACTCGCGTTCATCTATAGAACATTCGTTTGGTGGTGTTATGGTTTATATCTTGTGCTTTCAAGCATTTTCTGTGATTCAAAATGCAGGATTTTTAATCTAGATATCTAATTTATACTTCTGCTCATTGCCCAGGGAACTTCTGGAACGCTGCATCTTTCATCACCCCGGCATCGTATCTGCATTTCCCCACATTTCGAGGGGAGTCAAGTGCCGGTATCTCGTTCTACTTCAAGACCTCGTCCTCACACGGCATCTTTCTGGAGAACCTGGGCAACACAGACTTCATTCGCCTCGAGCTGAAATGTGAGGATTTATGCAGTCAGACTTTATGCAACTGTCACTATGATATCAGCTGTGCATAAAAACGTGGAAGGAACTCACGCCATGTTTTCTTACCATGACTGTAGTGTGCATAGTGACTGTAAGTCACTGTAAGTGCTTCCTTCCATTTATTTTTGACAAGTCTTTTTTAAATCTCACTCGACCGTTTGTAAGAGCTTGCATTTGGGTTTTTTGCATCTTGCTGAATAAAAATTCGAAGAATTAACCCTCGGGTCAAAATTGCCCGCTTTAAATTATTTCAAAATTTGTATTTGAAAATGCTAAAAAATATATATATATATATATATATGAAACATTCGCTGCCACATTCCCTCATAATCTGAAGCTACATTCTCATTTACAAGCCTTACTGCTCAGATCTGTTCTTTATGCCTGGACGGTTCACATTTGCGTGGGTAAGTGATCCGTATCCGTCATTAGTGTGAACAGAGCCCTTGTCCTAAAACAGCTGACATGTGCACGTTTTCCAATCAATAATGTCACATTCATGATCCAGATGCATCATGAACAACAACAAAAAAAAGTACCATATTTGTGAGATAATCCATCATGGCACCAGCGATAAAATGAATATACCGCCAACACAAGCCTATATCGACAAGATGATATGCTCTGGAGGTCGGCTGCAGCTCGTCAGTAGCTCTAATGCCGCATTCACATGTTGATCAGGGCGAGAAGGTGGAAAAAGGCCAGATATGTATCCGATCTGACTGTTCTTATTACAGTGGCATGACCACATATCAGATATGTATCTGATCTGACTGTTCTTATTACAGTGGCATGACCACAGATCAGATATGTATCCGATCTGACTGTTCTTATTACAGTGGCATGACCACATATCAGATATGTATCCGATCTGACTGTTCTTATTACAGTGGCATGACCACATATCAGATATGTATCCGAATGAGGACCACATATAAAAGTGGCTCATGTGTGATTTGAAAAGATCGGACTTTTGCATTCAAACGGTTCTGAAAAAAGTCACATTTAGGCAAAAGAAAATCAGATTTGGGCCACTTGAACCTGGTTATGTGGACCTTATTTACACTCCCACCTGTCCACACACACCTGCCACCAGGAGCATAACCAAGCATAGGAAGTGCTATTGTGTGTCTCTTTCCATAAATATTGTTTATATTGTTAAAAATTGAGATATACTCTGTGGGGTGACCTTAAAATAAACGAAATCTGAAGACATTGCCTGGGTCAATGAAACATCTGTTGCTAAGTAGTGCAGAGAACATGAGGGTTAAAGGTGGGCTCAGTGATTTTTAAGTCAGTTACATCTTTTTTGTAATATTTGGGGAAGTTCTCCTCACAGTCTGGTAGCTTCACTAAAATAACTGCTCGGAGGAGAAACTCTGTGGCTCTAAACAGGAGAAAAAAAAAAATGATGTGGACCACCAACATCCAAGCAATCAGGACAAGGAGGCATATCTACTTGCCTGTCAATCATGTTAACTATTATTTCAGAAAGCTCTGCCGCCAGCACTAGCATTCATGTGTTTGGGTGGCGTGTCTTTTGAGGGAACTTTGAAGTGAGGGTCTGCATTTGTTTGAATTTGGAGTTTCAAAACGGCTAGCTTCAGCTAATTTCGCTGACTACACCTTTAAGGCACTTTAATCTTTCTTTTCCTCCGACAGCGGTCAACGTGGTGTCCTTCTCCTTTGACGTGGGCAACGGGCCGGTGGAGCTGAGCGTGCGCTCTCCAACCCCCCTCAACGACAACCAGTGGCACAGGGTGGAGGCTGAGCGCAACGTGAAGGAATCCGCACTGCGATTGGACAAAGTGTACAGGGAGGTGCGGCCGGCGCCCCCCCAGGGCCACACCCGCCTGGAGCTTTTCAGTCAGCTTTTTGTCGGTAAAAGCACCAAACTGCTCACACATGTACACAGTTTACTGATTGGATATGAGCAGAAGCTTCGACTCTTTCTCCTTACCCCAAAATTTACATTAATGTTCTTCCAGATAATAGACTTGCGCTGATGTCCTCTTTTATATAGACACATCATTTTTATGTTAATTTATGGACTACCAGGGGGCGGGTGGATCTCACGCTTCAGAATCCAAAGCACTGATATTGATTTCACACCGGCAGGCGCATCGGGAGGGCAGAGAGGATTTCTGGGATGCATCCGCTCGCTGAAGATGAACGGCGTGACCCTTGACCTGGAGGCACGAGCCAAAGTGACTCCGGGAGTGAAGCCCGGCTGCTCGGGTCACTGCTTCAGCTACGGCGCGCGCTGCCAGAACGAGGGCAAGTGTGTGGAGAAATACAACGGCTACTCGTGTGACTGCAGCCTCACGGCCTTCGACGGGCCCTTCTGCTCTGACGGTATGTTATATAGCTGCTATATCTATTGTATATAATATAATATGTTACATATTCCCTGTTCTCTGCTTAACAATGGGTTCGTTTAAAATACTCCTCATGATCTTTTTGTGGTGCTTAGGCTTTTTAACCCTACTGTGTTACAACCTCCCAAAACCTTCCTGATTTGTAGTCATTTTCATATATTTATAGTTAATTCATTATTGATGAAAGATTGATGTGCTTTATCATAAATACTTTATTTAAAATTTTAATGTTTCATATGTAAAGCGCTAAAAGATTTTAAACTCAAAATGAAACATTGCTTTATAAATATTAATAGATAAACATTATGCAGTTGTAAGTCAAGATGTTTTCAATCTAAAAGTGCCTGTCTATCTTTGTTTATGTGTGTGTTTTGTAGTGTTTAATAATTTGTGATTTTTATTTTACTTTATTCTTTTTATTTATTAGATTCATTTTCTTTTTGTAATTCCAGATTTTTCTAAGTGCCTTCCTATTGCTCTCTTGTTTTTGTGTATTTTTAACTGTTTTATGATTTTTGTTTTTTTTATATTATTATTATTATTATTATTACTATTATTATTCATTTGATTCATTTTATTTTACTATTCATTATAATTCGATCCTTTATCCTTTTTAATCAAATTAAAGCACTTGGACCTCACATATAAAAAAGACTTAAAATCAAAATTGCTAAAAAAATAAAAAATAAAAAGTAAAAAGATTTTTAATATTTAAATATGTAAATATATAATATAAAGATTTTTTTGAAGTCCAACATTTTTTTTGCTTCGTCCTGTCTATCACAATTATGTTTCTGTGTATTTTTGTAACTGGTTCATGATTTTATTATTTTTTTAATGAGTTTTTTTTTTCATTTGATTCATTTGATTCTACTACTGCTTATAATTATTTGATCTTTTACATAAAACACCTTGAGACTGTAGTGGAAATGAAGTTAGTTACTTTAGTAAGTGTTGGACCCCAGTCAACATGTGGTCTGTGAGACAAAACTAATCATTTTCTTACACGGTCCTCTGCACAAAGCTCTCTTATGCTTGGATGCCAAATCAACTAACAAGGCATTTTAGCTAAAGCATTCTATTAACGCCTGTTTAATCTGAAGGGTTTTTTTTGTTCATTTTCTTCACACGTGCTCCAGATGTGGGCGGTTACTTTGAGAGCGGCACGCTGGTCCGGTATGACTTCATGTCCAGCGGCAGCTCGTCCCCTGTGCTGAGGGACGCATCTGGAGCTCTGATTGTGGAGGGAAACCTGACGCAGGAGGAGCTCAGCTTCAGTTTCAGCACCTCTCACGCCCCCTCGGTTCTGGTCTACATCAGCTCCAGGACCCAGGACTACCTGGCGGTGGTTCTGCGCCACAACGGTGAGACAAACACAATACTGGGCACAGAAATGAAAGCAAAGGTGGTCAGAATTGACTGCATTGGATATGATTGTAATGGCCACTTGCTTTAGCTAAGAATGATTCATTGTTATATAGTCTTAATATTACATAAATCACATGTTCACTTTCCATGAACTAGGCCTCAGACACAGAGTTTGATAATCTGGTTACAAAATAACGTATGCATGCTTAAAGGGCGAGATTTTCCAATTTGAAGACTGAAAAAAACACCATCCTGAATTTCCATCATGGAGGAATTCAATTTTTTATTTGTTTTTTGCTAGCTGGCTCTAACACGTTGGATTTAAAACTAGCAGCAAAGCATGCAATAATACCCTTGCGTCTGTATTGTGTGCAATACACAATATATATATATTTATGTACAGTATATATGGAAATGTTGTTTTTTTTCTTTTCTTTGGTGGATCACAATTCCTCAGATGTTTTCCTACCTTCTGCACTATGATTGGCTAGTAGCTCTTAGTCCACAAGCGCTATACCACTAATGATTGGTTGCTTGACGGAACATTAATAAAAGGAAATGCGACAACGACATAAAATCGTGATTTCCACCAGTTACGCTGATAATAACATCCCTTTAATTTGTCCTGCTAGGTCAGGGCTGAAGTTCACCTTTTAGCACCCGGGATCTGATTTTGACCCCATTTCGACTCACTGGCTCGTTTCTTATAGACCGTTGTACTTGTGAAATTCCATCTTGGAGAGCGTCAGTTTGTTCTGCTCAAGTCAGACGTGGTGTATTTTTCTCTCTCAGGCACGCTACAGATCCGCTACAACCTGGGGGGTCTGAAGGAGCCGTTTACCATCAGCCTGGACCATCGCAACATGGCCAACGGGCAGCCCCACAGCGTCAACATTAGCCGACACCACAGACTCATTCATCTGCAGGTGAACCACAAGTTACATTGAGATTTTCTCAGTTTTACGCTGATTAGTTATGACACGATGAAGCAACAATCCAAATGATTAGGTTTAGTAAACTTCAAACACTGATCTTATGGGACAGGTTCTTTTAATGCTCCTAGTCTCGCAAACCTTTTGGTTTCTATGCAGTGGAACCAAATTTAAATGCAGTGCTGAGCTCGGATTAAAGATAAATAGAAAATGATAACTGCTGCTTAAGCACTGTTCCAGTACAGATAAAACACAATGACAGCCAGGAGTCTAGCAAGCTTGACTGCTGCTAAATAAAAGGAGTTTAATATAAGCAATCTGAATATAAAGTTTTGAAGCTGGGATGCACATGATCGGATTGGATGGTCAATGTTGAACTTGCTTTACCTTTTACTAGTATTTATAAAAATAATTGTTTAAAGCAGGGTGTGTCCAAAGTTTTCCTATTGGGGGCCAGATGGGAAAATAAATATGGGCCAAAAGAAAAAAGCCAAAGACATTTTAACTGTATGCTTGAACAATGACGAATACATCAAAAAATATCTTATAGATTTTACTCATTCGTTACACTTTTTCATTAGAATAGAATAGATAGCTCCTTTATTGTCACATATACAAGTACAGTGAAATTGATTCTTCGCATATCCCAGCATGTTGGTAAGCTGGGGTC
>JAOUQW010000021.1:2532024-2547725 GCA_028565825.1 Olivaichthys viedmensis | reverse complement strand
CTCCAAGATTCTTGGAACAAGCTACCAGCCGATTTCCTTATAAAACTGCACGACAGTGTGTCTAAGAGAATTGATGCCGTTTTAAAGACAGAGGCTGCTCACACCAACACACTGATTAGTTTTTAGTTTTTTACTGTTTACTGCTTTTATAGTATTTTTTTTTTTTATATTCAGGAACTTTAAATTTCGTTATTTTCAAAAGCATTTTCTCTTTACAGAATTTCTTTGCATGCGCTTAAGACTTTTGCACAGCACTGTATTACCGTACAAATTAAAAACCTGTTTTGTGCATTGTTGCTTGCCCTTTAAAATCTAGGTGTTCCAAAAATCAGACATATAACAGACACAAGGACTTCTGGCCAACGCCTAGATTTTGAGAAAGAATAAAGAAAATAAACATTTTGCAGAATATCCTTAATACTTATGTTTATTTATTTCGAGCATGCATTAAATCAGGGACGTGTGCTATATATCCTAAGCTTGCCATTGGGAAATGAGCAACATTCAGAATCTGTGTGGTTGAAAGCAATGGCGCCCAAACTAGTGTCTGTGTGACGTACAGCTAGGAGAATAATATTATTATTATTGTTATTATTATTTATTTATTTTAATTATGATTTATTTATTTAGATATTTATTTGTTAATTTATTAGATGTATTTTTTATTTAATTTTTTTTTTTTTTTTTATGTACTGATGACAGTGGAGAGATCCTTATCAGCTACTATCAATGACTATTGGTCATAGTTGTGATGGCTATTATTTAGCTATTATATAGCTATAAAAGTCTAATTGAATGGTCCCTTGAATTGAATTAAATGGGTTTAAAATGATGCCAGTCACACTAATGTACTGTAGGAAGTTGTTCATTTCCTAATCCACAGCGCAACAACTTAACACCAAGAGCAAATCTTGTATCTAACTTCAAACTAAACATAGATAAAGTGTTGTTAATACGACACAAAACGTTTTCAATTGACATTTTAACTTTCTTTTAACTTTGTTTCTGTTGATCAAAAGAATAAAAAAAAAAAGCTCTAATGGCTCACATGTAAAAAAAAAAATATATAATGGACCTAATGTGCTTTAATATATGAATAGTTGGATTATACTATTGAAATAAAAAAATAAAATAAAATAAAAACCCACATCTGATTTAAAAAAAATAAAGCCCTGATTTTAAGGTGAAGTAGATGCGCAATTTCGTTGCGACTGGACGGAAGTGGAACGTCCTTCGCCGAATTCTGCGTTTCTTACGGACATGTTTTCTGTGAGCACACTGTTGAGGCAATATTACTGGCTGTATCCCAAATGAGTCTCTTTCAGACGCGTAGTGTGCAGCCGTTGGCCGCAGACGCCATTAATGTCACACCCTACGTAGTGCACTTGTACAGGGTGGTGTGGAGTGATTTGGGATTCGGCGACGTTTTTCCTCTCGATGTAACCGCAGTGTAGCTTTGTTAGCGAAAACGCGACTGCGTTACACGGGAGTCGGTGTTCGCGGCGATTAGTTTTTGACTCGCAAATTGGAATATTATCCGAAAAGTGTGGAAAATAAATAAATAAATAATAATAATAAATTGTAGGTTCGTCCTCGTTCGAGCCGCTCGCGAGCCGAAGATTGAGAAAGGCGCGCTGTTGGACAATGGTAAGACCGCGAATTTAGCAGGCTAGTTTTGGTTAGCCTAAAAAAAAAAAAAAAACGGTAGCTAGCTACCTAGCTTAGCTTAGCCTAGCCTAGCCCGCTTTACTTAGCAGCTAGCTAGCGGGCTACGTTTATAATAGCTACACAAGCCGTAACTCATTACACACACGACGTTTTTACGGGAAATGTGGAGGAAACTATCGGTAGTTTTTAAAATACCGACCCGGGCCTCAAGCACTCCTCGGTAACATTAGCTAGCTTGTTAGCTTTAGCGGCTAGCTCCGAAACCTGGCGAGCCTGAGAGAGGTGTCGCAGGGTTCAAGACTTAAGATGTTATCTACGTGACGAGGAAATTATCATATATCATTATAACCTGTGTTATAAGCGCTAGCGGCGCGTTACAGATCATTGCCGTATTGAACTTGTGCTGCTGGTGTTCATTTTATTTGGCCAACGTTGTTAGCGTGCGGCGAACAGGCCGGCCTGCGACCGTTAGCTAACTTTCATTAGCTCGCTAACGCTCTGTTGTGACCCGAGTGAACATGCTATATTATTAATATGATTAGTAATCATCATATTAACAGCTACGGGTGTGTTGTGGACAGCTGTTTGCGTCCAGCAGGACGGCGATGAGTGCGTTGGAGGGGCTGTTATTCCACGTGTGTCTGCTCTATAAACACGTTCAAGGCAGGGGACTGGCGACTTCTCGTTAACTGTGGATGGTTGTTGACGAACAGCAGCTGCTCTAACGAAAGCCTGGCTGCTTTTCAGGTCTTGTCAAGCTCTCTGTAATAGAATCTGCCTGTGATGGATGGGTGGATGGATGGTAAGATCACTGCAGTTAGAAAATAGCAGTCATTATCCACGCAAGTGTGAGGGTGCACACTCACCTGCCAGTTTGTCAGGTACACCTACATACCTAGGTGCACTTTCGTGTGTAAGACAATTACTGGACCACTGCTGACGAGATGTTATTTGGAGGGTGGTCCATTCTCTGCACAGCAGTGACACTGACATGGTAGTGTGTGTGTGTGAAGCTGGTATGAGTTTATCAGACACAGCAGTGTTGTTGTTGTTGTTGTTGTTGTTTTAAACACCTCAGTGTCACCGTTGGATCGAGAAACCGTCCACAAGCCAACACCATCCAACCAACATCAGTGCTGTGGTTAGAAAACTGAGGCTGATGAAGGCTAGAGCACGAGTAACACAAACTGTGCGTGGAAGAAGATGAGCTGTAGTCGCTAAGCGTTACCTGTACGTCAGCTTCGTAGCTGTGTCTAATAAAGCGGTTAGTCGGTGTACACAGTGTGTAAAGATTCCTAACACTGCTGTACCTGATACACTCGTACCAGCTCCACATGCACTACCATGCTGCCCAATTAACGTCTGGTCGTGGTGGGTCTATGGTGGTCCTTTTACAGTAATATGGGGGGGGGGGTAAATTGGATAAATTGTGCACAGCAGTAGATGGGCTACAGTCAGTAATTGTCGATTCGCATAGTGCACTTGATTAAAAAGGCCCCTAAGTGTACGTGTCTTTGAGTAACTTGCAAGACGCTGCTAGTCAATTCTAGGCATGTGCAATAATCGTTGTACGATATTATAACACGCACGATATTGTTATTGTGAACTCTCAGGCTCCAATAGTAAGAAAAATAAGGGACTATAACTGGGCATAACGTCTTGCTGCTTCCTGCAAAGGCTTGGTCTGTTTTAGTAATAAGTTTTAAAAAAAAACACCCATAATGCAGCATTGCTGCTGTTTTCTGGAGATGTTAATCTTTCGTACGGTGTCGCATTTAAAATGGGTTCCCCTTTACAAAAGAGTAAGTGCCTACCACGTTTGCATTGGTCTAGCACTCTTTGCTGAATTCCAGCCATGGAAAGCTCTTTAACCATTCTGCGCTGGAACAGTACACTTTGTTCTTATCTGTAGAGTTCGGCGCTTGAGCTGTTGATCTTGGGTTGTGATTTATTTATTTTTCCTGCGAATTTTGTGTCCTTCATACACTCGATTTCAATTTTACAGTTTTACAGGCATTTTCTGGGAGATGCAGGGGGAAAAAACATGTCATGACTTATCCCCTGAACACGTCCCACTATAACTTCCTATTTCAAGCGGAAATATTTCAACACACGGAATCAAATCGTGGCCCTCGTGTATGTGCCTAGTCGTGGCCTTTTTGCCTGAGGTGAGATTGAGCTCCATTGACCCTTGGTGCCTGTTACCCCCCATTACCTGATTAAGACTTTTGATCTCTGATTGCCCTGATTAGTGTGGTTGCCAGAAAGCCAGCCAACAACTGATTCGCCTAATTTATTGCGTTAGAGCCTAGCAATTGTGTAGGAGAGACTTTCGTTCTGCAGTGTTTTACCTCGCTTTCAGATCGTGCCACTGATCTCTCCGTGTTTTGATTGAGCCATGTGCATGAGCAAGCCGGAGCAGCGCGATGCACATAAGCTGCAGCCCTGACGTCTCTAAATGAGCAGGGAATGAAGATGCCCTTTGAGCTGGGTCAAGTTCTGCGACTCTTAAGTGACTCAATGTTGCGCTTCATTGACCAACCTCATTATCGAGTTAATTGCCTGTGCGGAGTTAAGGAGTCATGACCCGATATTGTGAGATTGCGCAGTTACGGCGCCGTATCTGGCTCGATGATGGGGTTTTTTTTGGCCCACGCTCTTGGTGCTGTTGCCATGGTTACAAGGAGGAAACCACAGGATGTAATGAATAGTGTCGTTTCCTCGCAAGTCACGATTCTCCAGAGGGAAAACAGCTGCAGCTTCTATTCGGAGAGACGACGTCGGAATGATGCACGAGCGTGTTCATTTCTCTCGCGTACCACTCTGCTTTTCCATGTTATCCTTACTTTCGGTTTAATCCGTCGACTTGTTTTTCGCCTTAGCCTTCTGCATCCCACGGCCCGTTGTTTCGTTGCAGGACACGTTTGTGTTTCATGCCAAAAGGAAACTGATTCAAGGTGGTCATGATTCTGACACTGTCTTAAAGGACGGGCTCTTTGGCTTGCATTTGAATATGACAGTATAATGCACCACTTGAATCTGTACGGCTGTTAAGCCTATTTAACTTCCCTGGCTGTGCAGTGGATTAAGAGAGGGGTCAAAGGGGACTGTTTTTATACTCCTGTATCTTACTGTACCAAGCCTAACTATCGTGTATGTAGAACAATATACATAGCAAACGTGTTTGATTATTAAAGCGTACGATTTCACTTCATATATCGGGTGGTTTAATGTTATCAAGATGTGTTATAAATGATAAAACAAGCTGACATGAGGCTGATTTTATATGGTATAGCACGTATGTTGGTAAATAGACTCTAGATCTCATAAAACTGGGTCTTTGCGTAACCCTGGGCCTTATTCTGTGTTTTCCTGCAGATTTCTTTCATGACTCATACCTAAGTGTCCCCCACGGTCGCTGGGCGCTCTGCCTCCGGGGTCCGAGGCCTTTTCTTTCCTCCACGTCGTCGCCTCTGTCCGTCGTGCCCTATGGAGGACTAGCTGGGTGCCGCCTCATTGAGCAAGGGACGTGAACAGCCGAACGCCAGGAAGAGATTCCGACACACAGCCGCAGTGTAGACGGGGAGAGGAGAGAGGATGTCGTCTAACAGGAGCCAGAACCCTCACGGACTCAAACAGATTGGGCTGGACCAGATCTGGGATGACCTGCGAGCGGGCATTCAGCAGGTCTACACCCGCCAGAGCATGGCCAAGTCTCGCTACATGGAGCTCTACACGTATCCTGTGTGCTTGTCTGACAGGCTGACTTGAAGGCTAAAGACACACACGGTTGTAATCAGTATAAATTAGAGCTGGGTGTGGTTTGAATCAGTGAATTTGAGGCTTTATTTATTAGGCGTGGGCAATATGGCAAGAGTATCACATCAGCACTCACTCTAGTAACTGAAGTCCATCACAGTGTGATTTCCCTGCTCGAAGACAACCACTAAACATGTTGAATAAACTGTCTTGGAACAGGGAAATGAAACCATGTTGATTCCAGGACTAAAATTGTGACCCCTGGCCGCAGTGGAACCCAACTGATTATTGGTATACAGATCAATTGTGACTTGCATTAGTCTCAATAATCCTAGGTCGTTGTAATGCCAGTGTTTTTTTTTTTGCTTTCGAAAGACATTAACTAGTTTCATTGCATGTCAGTTCTATATGCTTTGTGTAAGTAAACAAAAGTGCAGGAGTGTTGAATTGTCCCATTAGCTGCATCCGTTGTCCCATCTTAATAATGGTCAATGAGGCGAGGCTTTGCTTTATGTCAGACTGGTGTTTTGCTTGAATCTGTTGTTAGGACCTTGACTTTCTGCTCCCAGTCACGTGTATAATTACTGCACCAGTGTGCACCAGTCGAACCAGGCCCGCGGGCCGGGCATCCCCCCATCCAAACCTTCCAAGAAGGCACCCACTCCAGGAGGAGCCCAGTTTGTTGGTCTTGAGCTCTACAAGAGACTCAAGGAGTTCCTGAAGAATTACCTTACTAACTTACTTAAGGTAGGATGGATATTTTTGCTCCTGAGAATAATTTGATGAATTAATTAGTTCCTGGCTGTGTTCCTGCTTTAAGAGAGAATTTTATGTAAAAAAAAAAAGAAAAATCATTGATTATACAGGGATTACAGCAAGACTTTGTAAAGCATCCTGAAGCTTCACGATACCATGCATACAGAAATTAACTGGCATATAAGGATCAGTTGCCTCGCATCTGCTGTCCAATAAACAATCCATTCTTGTCCTCTTCTTCTCTCAGGATGGAGAGGACTTGATGGACGAGAGCGTTTTGAAGTTCTACACGCAGCAGTGGGAGGATTACCGGTTCTCCAGCAAAGTGCTTAACGGTATTTGTGCCTACCTCAACCGCCATTGGGTGCGCCGCGAATGTGATGAGGGCCGCAAGGGGATCTACGAAATCTACTCGGTAAGATTCACTGGGGCCTCCTTCTGAAGCATGAAGTATGATGTGCTCTCTGGAGTGTAACATTTGCTTTTTCCTCTTTCCAGCTGGCCTTGGTGACCTGGAGAGAATGCCTGTTTCGGCCTCTAAATAAACAGGTCAGTGTTTCGTATCGTGTGGGAGGCATCTTTCTTTGGACTGGTGTTAACTCTTGTAAATGTAACAGAATGCAGTAAAGGATGCTGGCTTAATGTTGGTTTAATCACGTTTATAAGCTGTTCTTCTGTTCATTAATCCCAGGTTACAAATGCAGTATTGAAGCTTATTGAGAAGGAGCGAAACGGCGAGACCATCAACACCAGACTCATCAGTGGCGTGGTTCAGTCCTACGGTGCGTCCTCACGCACTCGTAACCTATTGCTTTCATCTGTGCTCATGTTTCAAACATTCCCTCTTTATCCATAAAATGGTTCAGTAAAAAGTCTAATTTACACAATTTTACACTCAGTCAAAATATAGATGATCAGCCAAGACCCGTTTGGTGTCTGACGTTTGTTTCTTTAGCTATGTGGCGAATGGAATTCTCTTCAAACGACCTCATTGGACCACACAGTCCAATTTTTTAGTTGTTAAATGGCACAAAGGGTCCATGTTGACAAATTTAAATTCTGAGTTGACCTGCGCAATTATCCGCACAAGCTCCAGCTTTTTTCCAGTACAATTCAGGCCGTAGGGGCTGTGTTTTTTTTATTTTTTTTTATTTTTTTTAACTAATATAAACATCTAAGTCTGGCTAGCTTGCCACCTTGCACAGAATGATTTCAGTTGTCCAAGATGGCTGCTCCCATAACGTTACAGCGTTCAGCTACACGGTGAAGTTCCTGTTTATAGATGACAGTAAGTCACATTGTGTCCTAAACCACATCAGCAAGTCGGTGTGACCTCACTGAAGAACTGGATGTGGTTTGAGGCAGATATTTTTGGAAAAGATTTTGGGTGAGCTAGACTTCCATTACTTGCTAGATTAGCCTCGTAGCTCCAATGCACCCAAACATGTCTTGGCTGATCAACCACATTTGGGATAACAAGAAAAAGTCATTCAATTCTAGTAACAAATAATAATGGGAGATTTCTACTTCTGTTGTGTAGTTGAGCTGGGCCTGAACGAGGACGACGCCTTCGCCAAAGGCCCCACTCTGTCTGTCTATAAGGAATACTTTGAGACTCAGTTCCTGGCTGACACTGAGCGCTTCTACACGAGGGAAAGCACAGAATTCCTGCAGCAGAACCCAGTCACTGAGTACATGAAAAAGGTCAGGCGATGACGGAGGTGGTCATGAAGGTTTTGTTAGTGTTGGAATATCAGATGGTTAACCGTGTAGCCAACCGAGTAACCTAATACACTTTGAATACATTACACCCCACTCAGGAACCAAGGAATGTTTCTCAGTACCAAGAATTTGAAGAATGGGCTTATGTTTCGAGTTAAAATGTTCTTGTCAAATTGCCTTATAAGAACAATCTTGCATGGACATGAGGAAAACTCCTGTAAGAGTTGAGCGGTGCTGCATAAATGGCTTTGGTGCTAGCTTGCAGCTTCACAAACCATGAAAAAGGAAGCTAAAGTTAACACCGGGGGTTATTGCTACACGAATCACAACGAATCATGGATCTTTTAATGTCTTGCACTTCTATTTATATCTACTTCTACTTTATTTAGCTTGAATGCGTCAGGCTGTGTTGTAAAACGTCCATGTGTGCTGCAGGCAGAGGCTCGTCTGCTGGAAGAGCAGAGGAGGGTGCAGGTCTACCTCCACGAGAGCACACAGGATGAGCTGGCCAGGAAGTGTGAGCAGGTTCTCATCGAAAAGCACCTGGAGATCTTCCACACGGAGTTCCAAAATCTTCTGGACGCAGACAAGAACGAAGGTATGGAGATATAATTCGAGCTCCGACTGTGGGCTCTTGATGCTTCGTGGCTCCAGTTGGTCAAGTTTGGTAATGTATCTTGTTTTTGGCATTTTGAATCGATTACTATGCGCACTTTTTTCCCCCTATCTCCAGATCTGGGCCGCATGTACAACCTAGTGTCTCGGATCACGGACGGTTTGGGAGAGCTCAAGAAGCTTCTAGAAACGCACATCTACAACCAGGGCCTAGCTGCTATTGAGAAATGTGGGGAGGCTGCTCTTAATGTGAGTGCAGAGAGTCCCGACAGTTAAACCGACATCTTTTCACCACCATGGCCGAGCTGTTTGCGTTTGTTTAATTGTCTGTGAACTCATTAGCGTATGGCTTTTATCTTTTTACACAGGACCCCAAAATGTACGTCCAGACTATTCTTGATGTCCATAAGAAGTATAATGCTTTGGTGATGTCGGCGTTCAACAACGATGCTGGCTTTGTTGCTGCACTGGATAAGGTACGCCTTTCGTTCAAGGTCTTTGCATTTCCCTTCAGTCAGTGTGGTTTTGTTTTTTTTTGGTTATTTTTTTTTAAGATGCATTTTTGTAATTCATTTGATGCATTTTTAGATGCATTTATGATGTGTTGTATTATTTTCGTATTGTGTCTTGTGTGTTGTAGAATATCCTCGCTGTCCATTTGTCAGCTGTTCGTTGTTTCATTTAGATGTTAACTGCTGTGGGGTGTATATAAAAGTTTGCCCACATTCCGTATATAATAAAAAGTAACAAAACGCGTTTTTTTTGGAAATACGTGTTTTCCATTGGACAGCGACGATATGCATCACATCCACAAGCAGCGCTGATGCATAAATATTCTTTGGCTGCAACAGAATAGTTGATGTGTCTCTGCGCTTTATATCGACATCAGCTGTGGAAAATGCTCTCGGTTATAATCTGAGATGTGTACTGAATCTCTGTAAAACAGTTTTGTTTGTGAACAGTCAGCGATTCCTCCATGTTGAGAATGTTACCGTCTCGCTTTTTTCCGAACAGGCCTGTGGGCGCTTCATCAACAACAATGCAGTCACCAAAATGGTCCAGTCGTCTAGCAAATCTCCTGAACTTCTGGCCCGATACTGTGACTCTCTGCTCAAGAAAAGCTCCAAGAACCCAGAGGAGGCAGAGCTTGAAGACACTCTGAATCAAGTGGTGAGTTTTAGTACTACATGGAAATGGCCAACGTGCAAAATGCCAATTTTTATTTTGTATTTTTGTATATAGATGTGTATACTGTGTTGTTTTTTTTCTCTATCCTTAGTGCAGTTTGGTTATTTTGGCAGTGGCTTAATTTGAGTTGTCCCTTTGCCTCCTTCTCCAGATGGTGGTGTTTAAGTACATTGAGGATAAAGACGTTTTCCAGAAGTTTTATGCAAAGATGCTGGCCAAGCGCCTGGTCCACCAGAACAGCGCCAGCGACGATGCTGAGGCCAGCATGATCTCCAAACTAAAGGTTCCAACGGCTGGCGTTATTGCCAGCACTTCTGCACAGTCATCTGATTAAAAATAGAACCGTGTTGGGTATCTGTGAAATCCATCACCCTACCTCTGTCCAGTGTTCTATCAAAAGCAGACGGTCTCTCTTATTCTGACTGCTGATCTTTATGGCCGTTTAGTCATGACGTGTTCCTTCAGCAGTCGGGTGGTGAGTCATCAGTTTGTGTTTTGAGTAACTGAAGTTGGCTATGTGTCTTCTTGCAGCAAGCGTGCGGGTTTGAGTACACGTCCAAGCTGCAGCGCATGTTCCAGGACATCGGCGTCAGTAAAGACCTAAACGAGCAGTTCAAGAAGCACCTCACCAACTCGGAGCCCTTAGACCGTACGTATGGGTGCTCAAACCATTCATCCTGCATCATAAATATTAATAGCCGAACACTTACCAGTCACATGTTCAGTAGTCACTGATTTTCTGATGAGGTTTTCAGCCCATTTCTTAAAAGATGGCAGCAAAACCCCTGGACTGACAATTCCCGCAAATCCGCGCACACATTAATTCTCCCGAAAGGATTTAATCATGATTTTTTTTGATCATTTTGTCTTATAAATGTGCTTATAAGTCGCCTTTTCTCTCCAGTGGACTTCAGTATCCAGGTGCTGAGCTCTGGTTCTTGGCCTTTTCAGCAATCCTGCACTTTTGCGCTGCCTTCTGAGGTACGACACACAATTTATACTGCACTCAGTCATACAGCCTGTCTAATAAGGGGGGGTCTACCATCGTTGGCATAATATACAGGTTACCATCTTGTTCTCAAAGTTCATTTCCTCATCCAAGAATATTGTCTGCTCCACCGAGTCTTCTCACACTGTACCTTCAGGAGCTCGCTCGTTCCTTCATCCGATTCCTTTGTTTACTATAAAGGTCTTGGACATGAACCTATTTTTTAATAATGTGTTTAAGGATTTTTTTTTTTACTGCATTGCTTTTGGTGTACAGAGTTTCATGGCTGTTTACTGAATGCACTGTTGCTCTTTATACACATACACATACACACACAGTTGGAGAGGAGCTACCAAAGGTTCACTGCCTTCTACGCCAGCAGACACAGCGGCCGCAAACTCACCTGGCTCTACCACCTGTCCAAAGGAGAGCTGGTCACCAACTGCTTTAAGAACAGATACACCCTGCAGGTAGGACACGCACGTGCAGCAAGAGAGGATACTACTCGCTGCACATTTACATTATTGATGCTATGACTGGCTGTCAATGTCTGACAAGCGCGTGTGTGTGTGTAGGCATCCACGTTTCAGATGGCCATCCTGCTACAGTACAACACAGAGGACGTGTACACAGTCCAGCAGCTGACTGACAGCACCCAGATCAAAATAGTGAGTGGCTGTGATCACACTCGCTCCATAAAGCAGCAAATGTACATACTTTACCCTGTTTAAGTGCCATTATGTCACACTTTTTTTTTTTTTTTTTTAATTCTTATTGCAGGACATTTTGGTGCAGGTTCTGCAAATTTTGTTGAAATCTAAATTGCTGGTAAGTGACATTTTGAAGATCGAATTCTGTGGAAACGTTAACATTGCTAATAAAAGCGAATATCCGTGAAACTTCTAATCAAGAATTAGCAACACTTGGCGTTCAAATGGCCGTGTTGTTGTGCCTGGATTGCATGCTGACTGTGGTTTCTAATGCATGTCACGGTGCAGGTCCTGGAGGATGAGAACGCTAATGTGGACGAGGTGGAGTTTAAACCAGACACGCTCATAAAGCTCTACCTGGGCTATAAGAAGTAAGTCGCTCAACACACCTTTCTATTGATTAACTCTGCTTCGTGCTGCCTTCTAGGTCCAAGCAACGTCCTGCATAAATACTGTATTACAGCGATTTTTCTTTTCTTTCTTTCCCAAAATGCAAACATTAATCTACACTGTTTTATTGTTCTGAAAACTAGCTTGTGGCTAACACAGTGGAGCTGAACATTAAATCGTATTTTAGTTGCGGTCACAATTTTGGCTTCCTCAATTAAACATGATCGACTGGGGGGTCTTGGTGAGCTTAGCTAAAATTCGGTAATCAGATTAGCTAACATTAGATTAGATATTGTTTTTGTTTTGTTTTTATATAGACTCTGGTGCATCAAATCACAAGCTCCCCATTCACAAGTTCTAACTGTGTGGTGTGCATACTGGGGTGGCATGAATCAAATTACTGAAGAATCTGATTGGGTTGATGATATTAAGCATTTAAAAATCCACCAATTAATGTGACTAAGTAGCATGTGGGCCTAGTTATTATTTAAATTTTAAATGTAAAGATTTATATATTTGAAGGACAATTGGCTTCTTCTATACACAGTGGAAATGTGTTCTGCTTATTTAAAATGATGAAATGCAATAAAAACCTTTTTTTTTTTGTGTAAATTGTATTATTGAATTAATTGTGGTGAATTGATTTCAATATTGAGCAAAATAATCATGATTATCATTACATCTATGATCGCACAGCCTTATAAAACCGACGTTGTGATTAATGCCACCTCTGTAAAACCGACGTTGTGATTAATGCCACCTCTGTTTGAAATTAACGGATGATTTGAGCTTTTCTTGTTCTAGGTTGTCTCCACATTTAGTCGCGGTTCTTTGGTCTGAACTAAACGGAATAATTTGAGTAATTTTATGGCCGTGTTTAAAAGTAGACCAGTCAAATATCACACCACTCTTGTAGCGATGCTTTTATCGCTCGTTGATTCTTCTCTTCATCTCATTTGTGCAGTAAAAAGCTGCGAGTGAACATTAATGTGCCAATGAAGACCGAGCAGAAACAAGAGCAGGAAACCACTCACAAAAACATCGAGGAAGACAGGAAACTCTTAATACAGGTAAGCGCTCACTCTGCAGTCTGCCGAGTCACTGTGTTCAGTAATTCTGTGTTTATTCATTAACATGGTGCCTCTCTGGCTCTCATGTCCCTGTAGTTTACTCCCATCTCTGATGTACCTGAATCTAACAACCCAGGTGACTAAATTTGGGATGCTTGTGCCTCCTGTACTACTTTTAGGCAGCCATAGTGCGCATCATGAAGATGAGGAAGATGCTGAAGCACCAGCAGCTCCTGGCCGAGGTGCTTAACCAACTCTCCTCTCGGTTCAAGCCCAGAGTCCCGGTCATCAAGGTAACTGTATAATGCCTGCTTCCTCTTAGCTACAGTATAATACTATCAGAATTTGTCGATCTGCATTTTTTTACAATGCATTTGTTTACCTACTGGATTAGTTTATTGCTAAGGTTGACAACGAGCCATGTGTTTTACCAGTTTTTATTTTAAAAAGTTATGTAAAGTGTGTAGTAGTTTAGTCAGGGAGTCGGGCTTTAATCATTGTGTTGTCTTTTTCCAGAAATGCATCGACATCCTCATAGAGAAGGAGTACTTGGAGAGAGTGGACGGGGAGAAGGACACTTACAGCTACCTGGCTTAAACATTTTTCTTTTCGTTCTCCCCTCCTCATCTTCCCTGTCTCTCTGGCTCTCTTTTAAGTTGTCCCTAATGTAATAAACATCATTCCTTTTGACGTTCGGCTTATGTCGTTGGGAACGTGTGAACGCAGGAGGATTTTTTTAACATTTAAAACGGCAAAGAAGGAAGACAAACGGAAAAGAACTGTGTGTCAATGTGTGTATATCATCGTAGCAGGAGTCTGCTGAGCTGGACTTCCCTTTAAAACATCCCGAGCGCGTTGGAGTGTCTCACGTCACCTAAACTGGCTCAGGACGGACAGACTTCATTGTTGTAAATAAACCTGGACGTTAATCTGATTAAAAAATCCAAAAAAAAAAAAATCGAATCTATGACTGAGAAACCCAATCAGAAACCCTTCACGCTACGGTTTGCATGCAAACTGCCTATGTGCATTTAAACTAAAGATGTAAAGATAAGCAAAAACTGAAAAGTTAAGGTGTTATTAGATGATTTAAGAATGCTACCGCATAGTGTAGCGGTAATATGGCCAGAAAGTTATGTTTTAAGAGGTAAAAAAAAGAATTTAGCTACACATCCCAAGGAAAACAGTGGGTGTTTGACCGGGTCCTTAGACGTGTCCTCGGCATCGTTTCCTGCTATCAGAAATACCATTTGTATAGTGTGGTTCACTTTTTTAAATGTGTGGTAAATAAAAATTAAAGGTTTCTGTATGCCTTCTGATGCTGTGAAGTCATTGGAGTTGCCAGGTGTCCATGAGGACAGCGTGTACCCCCATAATTACAGGCGTGTACACGTTTTCTTTGACCAACAGCATGAGAATTTTATTTTTTTAAAGAATTATTAACGCTACGTTCTAGTATAAGTAGCAGGTATTTTGCTCTAAAATGACCTAAAATGTCATGTCCATGAAGCAACTACACACAAAAACCACTACATTTCTCAGCCGGGATTACGTTCTTTTCTGCAGCATCCCTATTTATTTATTTTTACACCAAATCCACCATATAATCTGGTTGCAATGAAGGTTCCAAGACCATTTTATGTATTTGTCCTGGTTTTAAAGCATTTTCAGATCAGATATAAATTTGTTCTTTTCAGAGCTACATCATCAACCTATTACATCATCAACCAGTTCGAATATCAACTGGTTTCACCTCCTACAGCCTCTGAAGCACTTTGCTTGCACAGCTGATGAAGGACTTTTGCCCGAAACATCCTGTTTCTTTGGAAACTTTGTGTACTATGCTAAATTTTTATGAGCAATTCTGGGAGTCACTATAGTGTACTTCAGTAATAAATGTAGAGGTAGTAAAAATTGCAGCGTAGTACACAATTTCCAGAGAAATGGGACGTTTCGGACAAAAGTCCTTCATCAGCTGTGCAAGCAAAGTGCTTCTGAGGCTGTAGGAGGTGAAACCAGTTGATATTCGAAATGATGGCTGGTGTAATAGTTGTCAAATCATGACATTCGTTCCATGGGGTTCCAAGAGTTTTGATTAGTTCTTTTTTCTTTAAGTTTCTGCACTTCATTACTCCCATAACAACAACTAGCAATGCAAACGGAGATGTCATTAATGTTATGTTCCTTGCTGTAGAAGTGTCTCACCATGGGAAAGGAGAAATCCTTCATTCTGATGGTAGAAAGATGCTGGACAAAACGATCAGCCAGTCTTCTCTTGGATTTGCCCCGATGTACAGCTGATTGCATCTCTTGCAGGAGAGACAATAAACTCCTGCGGTGATACATGAGGAGTGATGACTTTAAAAAACTGACCCTTTAGGGCCTGTGATTTTAGTGGCTGTGTTAATAAATATGCATGCCGTAGTTTCTATGAGATCATTTAATTCGCACCTGACAAGCATGTCTTTGACGTTTTTGTCCCGTCTGTAGGAGATGAGTGGACGTTCCGGTGGTTGGGATCAGTTAGGAGGATTTTAGTTTTTAAGTATAATTTCAGCCACTGTTTTATTAGTAGGATGTTAAGTGAGCACCAAAGTAGCCTCATCTTCATATACATACACACACAGTGGGGTCCAAAAGTCTGAGACCACATTGAAAAATCTGGGATTTTTTTTCATTGCCACTTTATGTACGTATGACGCTTTTCAAAGCACGATCAGGCGCAGAGCAAAAGTGAGCACACCATCAGAAGAGCAACACATAAAGCCTTGTTCACTGAGAGAGAGAACAGCAACTTCATCACAGATACAGAATGTGCTGAATAAAGAACGAGAG
>JAOUQW010000021.1:2521045-2531924 GCA_028565825.1 Olivaichthys viedmensis | reverse complement strand
AAGAAAAAACATCCAGTGAGCGGCAGTTCTGCAGATCTTGTTGATGAGAGAGGTCAACGGAGAATGGCCAGACTGGTCGAGCTGACAGAAAGGCTACGGTAACTCAGATAACCACTCTGTACAATTGTGGTGAGCAGAAAAGCATCTTAGAACGCACAACGTATCGAACCTTGAGGCGTATTTGTATTTGTTTAAACCAACTTGTATGAAAATTTATGAATGGTTAATTGTAGTGCAAGAGGGACTTATGACTTCATTCGCATGAAATCCAACAAAATCGGCTGCTTGGGGAAGTTCGGGTTGAATCTAATTGTTTTTGGAGTAATTTTATCTGCAGTTGTAGTGTGCTTGTAACACTGCTGACCTCTTCTCAAGAAGAAAATTAGCTACTAACTGCTATACGCCTACCTTCACATCACATAAGAATAGAGAAAAAATCACTGCTATGTGCAGACAGAGGTCAAATGCTCATATTGATTAGGAAAGTAATGAATTGCTGTTAAGCTACAAAAGCTACACTAATGAGCAGCATTTTAAGGCACACAAACAAATCATTATAAACAAAAACGCCATTAAAGCACTCTACAGGGCTCCACTGCAGAGAAATGGCCATTGTTAACTACTCTGTTTACAGGGTTTGGTTGAAGATTGAACCAGTTTTGTGAGGTTTTATTGACATCTTCATCAATTGTCAACTGAGGCATTAATTTAGTTCTCTGAGTACAGAGAAAATAATACAGAACAAAAAGAAGCTACACCTGTATTGAGATGTAATAAGGTTACAATAGGTTATAATAAGGTTTAGTGAGGTATGAATAGTAAGTGATGTGTTTTTTTCTTCTTTTGAATTAAAATTTTTGGATGAAGATATCTAAAAAAAAAAAAAAATCAATGTGAGTTTAACATGGTAAAGCAAAGATTGATCCATTCTACTCAGATGAACTGACTGAAACTACACGGTATAAACATACTGTTATGCGATTCCGTCCCCAAAAGGTATGCAAGAAGTATCTACCTCTCTCAGTCTCACCTGCTCCCCAGACTACACATTTCTGTATTTCAAACTTAGCAATGATCAGCATAATGTCAAAGTGTTTGGAGCACAATAATTGGAGCACTTTTATAGTCTGATCTCTCGAGAACTTCTCTCACCTGGATCTTCCTACAGAGAAGGTTTTCATTTCTCAGAATATCAGGGAAGATTAATTTCTCCATCACATACATTGCTTCCTGCCGTGCTGTTTTTGTTTCTCTAGACTAGAAGTTCCACAAAGCCTTGGACTCTTTATTCCTCCCTGTAGTTCTCTCCTGCTGGAGCTGATAGTGATGTGATGCTTGATAATGCGCTCAAATGCTCTGTATCTCTGTATCTCTGTGGCCTTCTCTCAGCAAGATGTGATAGTTATTTTCCTGTTCCTTAAGTCTTGTTGATTCTTGGATAAAGTGTTTATTTAGTCCAGTACCACCTAGCAGGTGTTTGCCATCTGAAGTCCCTGGTGTGTGCTTGTTATCTTAAGTGGCTTTTAAATGCTGGGAGTTTATAGAATGACTGTAGCAAACCTGAATGAGAGAAAACAACAGGAATGATATTGTGACACTGAGCACCAGAAGTCCTTAAAGCATATATACATTTTTTAAAGAGCCATTAGCGACAGAATAAAATATATTTAATCTCAATCATGCATATACAGTGGGGTCCAAAAGTCTGAGACCAGATGTTCATTGCCACTGTATGGCACTCTAAAACGCTTTGCTGAAACTGGATCAGTTGTATCCAAAACACGATCAGGCAGACCAAAAGGGACCACATCATCAGAAGACCAATGCATGAAGCTTTGTTCACTGAGAGAGAGAACAGCAACATCATCACAGATCCAGAATGTGCTGAATAAAGAACGAGAGACTCCAATCAGCAAAAGTAGTGTCAAAAGAAGTCTAGCTAGTAGTGGCCTCAAAGGACGAGTAGCGTCTCTAAACCACTTCTCAGGAAGGGAAACAAGGCCAAACTCTTGGCATGGGCTGAGACATAGCAGCATTTCACAGTGGATCAGTGGAAAAAAGTCCTGTTTACTGATGAATGAAGTTTGAGATTGATGGCAGTAACAGAAGGGTTTATGTAAGGAGACGAACAGAAGAGAGATTGACACCACAGTGGATCAAAAACACCAGTGAAACAACATGCTGGTAGATTTTACACGTGCTCTCTGACCTTTGGACCTCAGTGTATATGAGAGAGAGACACAGATCTGTCTCGTGCTAAAAGGACATCTTCATTCGGTTTTCAATAAAGTAATAACTTATTTTAAAGACCTAAACCAGTCAGGCCAAAGTATACTCAAAGTTGATCACTTATGTTTGGCTCCAAACGCGGAATTTCCGTCGACAGAAAACGGGCGGAACGCGCCGCGAGCCAATCAGCGATCTTCAGCGCAGGTGCGCAGCGCGAGGCTTCATTACCCGCGCGCCGTGTGGTGGCGGCTCTTTGCGCTTCTCCTCCCGGTGCTGGAGATGGAGCCTGTCACAGAAACCACCAACGCACGCGTACAAGTGCGGGACGACCTCGCCGAGAAATGCCAAAAGCTATTTCTCGAGTTCTTGGAGGAGTAAGTCGAGTTCCCCCCCCGCAAGTATAACTCAAATCAGGGTTAACGGATTGAATCGAGCCAAACCACCAACACCAACAAAAAACATTTGTTTCCCACATTCTCAAGTCACTTTAGTTGCACGGTCCAACAGTAAAATGTGTTGATTGCACGCTGAGCTGGTCCAGTGTGGTGTTGCTGAAGTGAGCCACAAGCTCTGGTCTGCTGTCATGTGATTTTAGGTTTCAGGACAAAAGTGGAGAGCCGCTGTATGTAGGGGAAGGCCAGGAGCTCATCCGACCAGAGAGGAACACTCTGACCGTAAGCTTCACCAACGTTGAACGCTATAATCAACAACTGGCAACCACTGTTCAGGAGGAATTCTACAGGCAAGCCAGCCTCCTTTTTTTAATACAGTATTAAAGAGTTGCTGTTACAACTGATGAGCGTCTTCCCCATCTAGACCTGGTGTCTTCTGTAGTCTTGAGCCCTTTAGTCCCACTGCACTGTATATTTTGGTGTGTTCGCTGGAGTAGTCGAACGCATCCGTCACATATTGGCTTATTCAAGTCCTTAATGATCCTAAAATGAGTGAAAATTGCAGAGGACTTTTATAAAAAAAGAAGCAGGACTGGTGGGAACGTTGATCTAGATCTTCTATTTTCTCTTCAGGGTGTACCCGTTTCTGTGTCGAGCGGTGCGCCATTTCGCCCGGGACCACGGAAACATCCCGCCGTCTAAAGAGTTCTACGTGGCCTTTTCTGACTTTCCTTCAAGACAAAAGTAAGGCATTTCACATCGCATTCATAATCCACAATCATCGACTTAGGAAGGGCTCAGATCCTGTTTCAGTGTCCCGCCTGTGATGAGTCAGAAGCCGTGGTTGTTTTGCCAGTTGTGCTCCTTCTCTGCAGGATCCGTGAGCTATCCACCGCACGTATCGGCACTCTGCTGCGTATCAGCGGACAGGTGGTGCGTACGCACCCCGTTCACCCAGAGCTGGTGAGCGGTACTTTCTTCTGCCTCGACTGCCAGGCTGTCATTAAAGATGTGGAGCAGCAGTTCAAATACACTCAACCACCCATCTGCAAGAACCCTGTATGCGCCAACCGACGCAGGTTCATGCTGGACACCAATAAGTCGCGCTTTGTCGACTTCCAAAAGGTAAGCTGAGAAAACAATTTGTGACGTGAGGTACTCTAGCATAGTTCGACCTAATCTCCTGATCTTCATCCACTGCATCTGTAGTGCATGTGCGATTACCACAAACAATAATTTCGAAATTTGTACTGAGTAAAGAAGGAAACCCATTGACTCAAAACTCACTTATGTACATAACTTGGCAATAAAATTATGTCACCCCCAAGCTCAGTAACTGGTTCCTCAGTTCCAGACTAGCAGCATTTTGGTGCCGGAACTGAACCGATTTTGCTAGTACCAGAACCTTTTTTGCTATGGTTCCAGGACGGTTCCAGACTAGGCATCAGAAACGTGCGTGTCATTTCAGGTGCGTATTCAAGAAACCCAGGCGGAGCTGCCGCGAGGCTCCATCCCACGCAGTGTGGAGGTCATTCTGAGGGCTGAGGCCGTGGAGACGGCGCAGGCCGGAGATCGCTGTGACTTCACCGGGACTCTCATCGTGGTGCCAGACGTCTCTGCCATGGCTCTCTCGGGTGAGGCTCATCATGCTCTTTTCACATTAACCTGACAGAGTGCTGTGCTGATATGAACCCTGCGTCTTCCACTTCACATTTGCAATGGTGTTTCTTCATAGCAAAGTTGTTATAAAGGAGCGGTTTGTAATTTTGAGAGCCCTCTGCTGCCTGTGAGGCAAACTGCAATTGCTCTGAAAACATTGACAAGCCTTCCCCAAACCAACCCTACCCCCCTCTGTTCAAACTACGTATGGTTCGTGAGTTGCCTTTTAGGGAAAACAGGACAGAGCTCAGCAGCTCTGTTCCGACTGGGCGTGGAGCTACTTTTTGGGCTAGAAAAATATAAACAGAAGCCAGAAATGAAGAAACTAGCCGGATCTATTGCATAACAATATATGCATTCTAATAGATCTAATAAATTACATACCACACCTTTTAAATTTAAGGGTTGAATTTGGTAACTTTTGTCCTGTTGTTCCATGACCTGCCTTGACCTTTATACCCCAAAAGTATTCAAGTGAAACTATAGAAAATGGTTCAAATGTGGAACTGAAACAGCTTTATAAACCCTATATGGGACCACACAAGATTATCTTGGACCACACTGATGGAGCATGGTAACTGTTAATGTTGTGGGCTCTAGTTCAGTGTACTCTTGTGCATTGTTAGTTTGAAAGCTCCTCTTGTGCATTATCCTCCGACTTCTGGTTGTAGTAGTTTCTGGTGTGGGCTTTAATGTGGCTACCCTTTTTTGTGTGCATGTCCTGCAGGCACCAGAGCAGAGACCAGCAGCCGAGTGACTGGAAAGGAGGGTTTTGAGGCTGATGGGATCCAAGGCCTGAAGGCTTTGGGGGTCCGAGAGCTGTCCTACAGACTTGCCTTTCTGGCCAATAATGTTGCTCCCACAAACCCCAGGGTGAGGACTAGGGTTTTCTATAGAGTCCTCCATGAAACCTGGCTGAGCTTACTTACAAGCATTGTTCTTCAGGAAAAGATCACTTGTAATTGAAGTGTTTTCCCCAATTGTGGCCATTCATTTCCATTATCATGGTGTAAGATGCATGACTTTTGGGAAACAGGGTTGTGTTTAGAATGTCTATAGTTATGGACACTGAGGCACAAGCACAAGAAAGAATCATGTTTAATAAATGTTCTTGTTTTAGTTGAAGTTGTTCCATACCACAGGTTTAATAATGTTCTTTTTGTGCAGCTTGGAGGTAAGGAGCTGCGTCAGGAGGACCAGACCGCAGAGAGTGTGAAGAATCAGATGACCGTGCAGGAGTGGGAGAAGGTGTTTGAGATGAGCCAAGATAAGAACCTCTACCACAACCTGTGCACCAGCCTCTTCCCTACCATTCATGGTGTGTTGTAGAACACATTGTTTATTTAATGCTGGGGCATCCAACCCTTCTTCTCTAGTACATGCACTGCACTGCAGAGCACCAACCCTTTAAGACACCTGGCTCTATGATTCACATTCTCCAGAAGACCCTGACTAGATAGATTAGGAAAGCTAGATTAGTGTTGGAAGTATGAAGGTGTTTGATATCGTATAGTTGACGATGGATAAAATTGCTCCTAGGGAATGATGAAATCAAGCGTGGAATATTGCTCATGCTTTTTGGTGGTGTTGCCAAGACCACCATGGAGGGAACATCTCTAAGAGGAGACGTCAACGTTTGCATCATTGGTGATCCCAGTACTTCTAAAAGCCAGTTCCTCAAGTAAGCACAATGCACTGCTGAGGAATTGTAATACGTCTGAGTAAACTGTTTAGAAATAATTAAACTATTGATCCTTCTTCTATTGAATCTTTCTCTTTCAGGCATGTTGAAGACTTTGTTCCCAGGGCTGTTTATACCAGCGGTAAATCCAGCAGTGCTGCTGGTCTCACCGCCGCTGTGGTCAAAGACGAGGAGTCGCACGAGTTTGTCATCGAGGCTGGAGCCCTCATGTTGGCTGACAATGTAAGCAGTTTAAGCTCACGACTTGAATGGATTCTTTTTCAACTTTGTGCTGTATCTGTGCTTTTTAGCCGTTTCGGAGTTACCTTCACTACTGTCTTAGGGAGTGTGCTGTATTGATGAGTTTGATAAGATGGACCTGAAGGACCAAGTGGCCATCCATGAAGCCATGGAGCAGCAGACCATCTCAATCACTAAGGCTGGGGTCAAGGTATAGCATCATCAGAGTGTGCAATGATCAAAGAAATAGGAATTTTAGTAGTAATGCACTGTCCGCTAAACAAGGTTTTGTTCTTGGCATAGCCTTTCAAAGGATCCAGACATCAGTTAGGAGTACACCAAAGTGTTTTTTTCCGATGTTTGAGGATTTCAGTCGAGTTTGAGTTTGCTCAGAACATACTGCTTTTTGAACAAGGCACAATACAATGCAAGCTTTCCCCAAAAGTTACTGCTGAAAAATGGGTCAATTCCAATTATACTAGACCCGACAGTAAACCTGCAAGGAGTCCAATTTATTGTTTTGTCTGTTTATGACTATTGAGTATGAACATTGATCAGAAGGCAGCTTTATCTGAGCTAGAGATGCACCTTTGGTTATGTGATAGCTTGCTACCTACCGCTCTGAGAATGGATTTGATGAGCAGTGCAAGAGAGCAGAGGAAATAGCATCAATTCCACCATTATAACCATTGTCAATTTTCACAATTTCCGACATTGTTACACTTTTTGGCCATTTTCGGCCAAATTATCAGACATGTTTTTCTCCATTTATCCATATCACATTTATCCATGTCAGATAATTAATTTAAAGTGATATTTAACTCCAAAACCACATCAGACCCAGTGATGAGAGCTCTAGACAAAAATATAAATGCAGGTGATTTTCCTTGACTGGAGATTTTAATTTAAAAAAATCGTTGGCATCTTCAGGAGAACATGAATCACCTGACACATTTTGTGTGTTTTTGTATTTAGGCTACTTTGAATGCCCGCACCTCTATCTTGGCAGCGGCCAATCCTATTGATGGCAGGTACAACCGCTCCAAGTCTCTGAAGCAGAATGTCAACATGTCCGCCCCCATCATGTCCAGATTTGATCTCTTCTTCATTCTGGTTGACGAGTGCAATGAGGTGAGGGCACGTGTGTTAAAACTATTTATAATTTTAGAGACTATATATATATATATTTTTTGCCATTTCATAAATCATATTGTAAATTTTATAGCACATCTTTTTTGACATTTTATAGGTGACTGATTATGCCATAGCCAGGCGAATCGTAGACCTCCATGCCAGGAACATGGAGTCAATAGAACGAGTCTATGCTGCAGAAGACATCCAGAGATACATACTGTTTGCCCGACAATTTCAGCCGAAGGTCAGAGACTACAAACGTATTTTACTTGGTTCCTCTTCATTAAATTAGCTATGCTTTTCACTCAATATTACTCAGACTGCAGTCTTACCCATTATGCCTTGTGTGTTTCAGATCACCCCAGAGGCCCAGGAGTTTGTGGTGGAACAGTATAAGCGGCTGCGTCAGAGAGATGGGGGTGGCACGGCTAAATCAGCCTGGAGAATCACAGTGCGGCAGCTGGAGAGCATGCTGCGCCTGTCTGAGGCCATGGCCCGCCTTTACTGCTCAGACGAGGTCAGATGAGCTCCAGCCAATGGCTTCATGTGTTGGGAGGCGTACATGCCTGTCGTGCTTCTAGTCTCAATTTGAACCAAATTAAATGTTATTTGTGTAGCGCTTTTAACAACAGATATTGTCACAAAGAAGGTTTACAGAAATCTGGATCTCGACCCCTAATGAGCAGAACAAAGGCAAAATCTAGCTTGAGACAGTATAAGAGAGAAACCTTGAGAGAAACCGGACTCAAAAGGGGAACCAACCCTCCTCTGGATGACGCCGTATGGCAGGATTTTGATAAGCTCATGGTGAATTGCAGTATAACAGTACTTGTGTACCAAAAACCACAATAAAATAAATAAAAAATTTGATCAATAATCCTTTCGCTTGTATGCCACAGGCTATATAACCCCACCAATGTAGGATTCTTGGCAGGCAAGCTTTCTAGCTACCTGTCTACTTTCTTAAGATGGTCATGCAGAAGTCAGTTGCGTGTTAATGGTTCTAAAAAAAATTGATTTCATAACTGAATTTAAAGTTACTTTTTGTGATACTAATATAATATTTGTTTTTTTTTTGTTTTTTGGGGGGTTTAGGTTCAACCTAAACATGTAAAAGAAGCATTTCGACTTCTGAATAAGTCCATCATTCGCGTCGACTCCCCTGATATCAACTTTGACCAGGATCAAGATGATGAGGATATGAATGGTGAGGGCATCTGAAATCATTATGATACTGGCCACAAAGATGAAGTGCATTATACACATTATCTAATACATTAAAATTCCCTTGTTAAATATGACTGCACATGTGATTCTGCTATTGGGGGGGGGGTTAGGGGTATAAACATAAACACACTATGCTTATCAACATGTTTGTCAGCCTATACTTCTGGTCCTTTCCCTATAGATAAGAATGAGCTGTTGGTTGGGGAGATGGCGGGCCAGAATGGTGTTGCTGGTGATGCAGTGGAGGCCATGGACACCGGTGAGACAGAGCGACAAGCGAAGACGGCCACAGGCAAACCGGCTTTCCGCATGTCCTTCGCAGAGTACCGCAGAATCTCCAACCTGCTGGTGTTGCACATGCAGAAAATGGAGCAATGTGAGTCACAACCCTTACCCGAAATTACAACACGGCGCATTTTATCAGGTGAACTGTAACTGAGCGTTTTTCTGCATTCCCAGTGGATGAAGAGTCCTCTCTAAAGAAGAGCGAGCTCATCAACTGGTACTTGAAGGAAATTGAGAGCGAGATTGAGTCTGAGGCTGAACTCATTGCCAGAAAGAATCTTATTGAGAAATTGTTGCACCGATTGATCCATTATGTGAGTATGGTCATACCCAATGAACTAATATTAATGTCTAAATCGCATTTGCTTTATAAGGTTTAAGTAGCAAGTCTTGGGTCACAATTTTCCTGAGTGGGCAACCTGGAGCTGTGATTCTGGTGTCGGAGACAAATTGAATTAAGATTTCCTAAATTTTATGCGAATTAGTTACAATGCAGTGAAGCAACAAATCCAAATGATTAGCTCAAGTAAATTTCTTAGACCAATCATACGTCTTGGGTGGTCTTATGTCCGCAGTTGTCAAGTCTCCCAACTTCTAGTTCCTACTTGCACTTGGTTCTTATAAACCTCACCTCACAACCAAGCGTGCTTTAGGTGCAGAAGTGCTTTAATTATATTATGTCATTATAAAATAAGCTTAAAATGTATTCGTATATTAATTGATTTTAGAAAAACACATTTTGAGCAAAGACAACATTTCAAATATGATGAATACTTGCACCGACACAAACCTAATGCTTGCGCCTGACATCCAATGCCAAGGTTCATATTACCTAACTGAATGATGAAATCATTTGTGCTGCCAGCAAATGTAAGTTTAATCCATCCAGACCGGGAAATGAGGCCTATAACTGGCTTCTTAAGGATAAAAAATTACATTCATCACGTCTGCTGTAAATGTTTTAAAACATATCGATGTCATTTAATAAAGGACTTGCTCTGTAAATTACACCTCTTGTGTATTCCTTGAAAAAAATTTTTTTATTGTGCCTTGGAAAGTCTTTTAAAAAGTCTTGGAATTTCATTTTGAAGCATCTGTCTCGATCGTGTAAATAAAGGTACTGTTGATATGCCCTGTGCTTATAGCTAGCTAGCTAATTGTGAAGCGAGCATGCACATGATTGGAAGTTAATGTTTAATTGTTCATAAAGAATTGTTGTTTAAAGCAATATAAAATAAATAAATAATAATAATAACTTTTAAGCAAAGGTAACATGGTGGTATTTATAAATAGTAAAGTAGCATAAACATTTTGGCTACCCACCCTTTTGGTGTTTTAGCAGCTTCATTTGTGTGGATTTCTTAGTTATATGTATGGCAGTCCTGATTGGCCAATTTTGGGTGACATTGCTTGTACAAATGGCCAAGGTGTTTTTGTTTTTTATATTACAGGACCATATCGTCATAGAGCTGACAAAAACGGGCTTGAAGAAAGTCACAGATGAAGGAGAGGAGCCTGTTGTGGAGGAAGACCCTTTCCTAGTGGTTAATCCTAATTACCTAATGGAAGACTAGAGGAGATTGGTACTGATGGTCTTGATCCACCACTTGTTTGCTATTTATTATTTATTGTTTATGATGAATTAAATAAAACTTGGAACAATGGTCATTTTGCTGCGCATGTGCTAATGTTTACACTAGGTGGAGCAATTTCCTTGTCTAGCAATGCAGCTGTGGAGGGGATTCAGCTCTGATCTGAGCCAAACGTACCAAAGGTTTCTGGTGGAATAATGCAACGGGTTGAAAATGTAGGTTTATGAGTAAATCCTTCAAATCCAAAGAAATGTACACTGAGCATAAGGGAGGTCAGCCTGGCTATGATTCAGAGTTTTAGTCCCAGGTGAAAATGGCGCATGCATGCAATGCAACAGCCACTGCTTGAATCACTGCTATAATTCAAGGATGTATAATTGTGTTTATGGAGAATAATAATAAACGTAACTCAACCACTTCATCTGAACCACACAGTCAGG
>JAOUQW010000021.1:2493955-2513904 GCA_028565825.1 Olivaichthys viedmensis | reverse complement strand
ATATATTAGATCTACTACATTGTAGAAGAGTTTAGTGAATAGAATAATGACTGTTCATAAAATATGACGACACGTGACTCCACACTTTTGAACACTGGTGTATGTTATACATGACCCTGGATGCGGTGTTATTAAAAACCATAAACAGCATGCATGTGATAAACTTTTGCCTTATGAGTGATTGGTTTAACATCCCAATCAGACTCGGTTTTTTTTTTCCTTCTTCTCCTTATGGCCATCTTATGGAGAGGAATTCACGCCACAATGATTGAGCTGTTATTACATTTCGTTGTGGCATGCATGCTGCACTGCTTGACTGAAATGCAAGGAAGACTACCACATCATTTGGAGATCAGCAATACTGTGCTTAGCGTTCAGTCCTGCCCCATTTAAAGCACTGCACGGTGGACTGCAATATAGCAGAGTTGACTGCATTTCAAGGTGGCTTGCGTTTAGTTCCGATACAACTTGACCATTGAATTTTTTTTTTAAAACAAAAATCCACATTTTCCACGTTTTTTCGTAAAGATATCAAGCAACGTGAAAACAATGTAATTGAAGGTTTTGCTTTTCATTTGGACACCTTGTCATGCGTGCTTTGAATTTCACGTTTTTCCACGGTAAGGATTTCAGCTCAATGTGGCATGGATTACTCTCCATACCATCTAGGTTTTCACATTTCCTGCGTTTTCAGTCGCCTTTATTCAGACAACGAAATGTCGTCAGCTGTACGCTGAAAATGTAAAAACGAGCTGGTTTTAACTGGAAGTTGTACGAGTTCAAAAGAAACTAAACTAATTATAGTGTTTCGTAATCCATAATCTTGGCCTTTTTTCAAGTTGTTTTCTTCTTGCAATTTGCAGCACTCAAGTGTCTTGATTTTTTTTTCTTCTGGAGCAAAACAAAAAATATTTTGAGGTCTGAACTTGCACTACCTCAGTAGTTCCTTTGACTTTATACCTTCAACTCCACATGAAAAGAAAGTTTTAGGGCTTGGTTTCCATTAGCAGGCCTGTGTGTGTCCATCAGCCTTTTAACCCACGCAGAGCCGTCACAAAGCGGTCAGTGGGTTTCAGGAGGCTGTTGCTGTGGAAGAGGGACTCGTACCAAATCCATGCATAGAACTCTAGAATTCCAGCACATGAGGGAGTAATTGAGCTCCACATGGAGAAGCTGGCAGCTGCCAAGTGAGGAGACTTCTAGTACTGAATGCCTTTTTGGTAATGCTTACCTGACTGTAGCCTGGTGAAGCCTCGTGGCCTCCGGGCAATGTGTCGCGCAAAAAAGAGGAAGGTCCTAATGGTTCACAACCACTGTTTTTGTGATTCTAAATGCTTTGGATTAGTGCTAATTAAGCTTTCGTGTTCTCACATGACAAGTTATTTGCCTTACCCCATGCTTTTTTCCCCCCAATTTGATAGCTTCTAGTAGATATTACAGGTTATTATTACCGGTTATTCCTAATGGTTATTGGTTCAGCTATGTACATCTAGATGCCATTTCCAAATTGAGATGTGATTTAAGAATGGTTCAGCAAATTTTTTTTAAATTACCCTGAATTTATATTTGGCGTCTGATGTTTGCTTCTTTAGTTTTGCACCAGAGCTGCTAGTCATTCTGCACACAATGATGCCAAATTGGACGAGGGATTTTTCAGTGAACGAAAAGTCAAGATCATATCCATTTTACAGTAATGTTTGTGTTTTTTTATAATATTTTGGGGGGAAACTCATCCCTGAACTGCTTTAAGACAAGGGACAGCTGGAATTTAGTTCAGTGCTGACATATTCACGTCCAAAAATCACTAACTGTCCCTACTCTGACAGCAGCCTTTGTCCTACAGCCAACACTAGTCAGAATTCAATTAAAATGAATCTAACCTGATGTACTGCGCTTGAAACGGTACCAGGTTTGTATGTATTGTGCTTGTAAAGCTCCTGGTACGCTGGCTTACAGTTTGCAGCTCGGCAAACCACCATCTCATGCTGGCTTAGTCATACTTTTCAGGACTGTCACTACAAAAATGACTAGGGAGTGCGTATTTTACCTGATGTCATTTTGAAGTGGAATTATTTTCACCTGGGTATTTTTGGTTTCATTTCTTTTCGTGACGCAACTGTCACTTTCAACTTGGCTTTTGTTCACTTTCTCTGTTTTGGAATATTCAAGAATTCAAGAAAGGGTCTGCAGAAGTAATGCGGGCGCTCCTTCAAAGCTAACCTGAGCGAGCAGATGTTAAACCGCTGATCCCTGTAGTCATATAGGCCCATGAAGGAATTCCAATTACGTGTGCACTTGGCAGCCATTCCACTCTCTCTGGCAGATCCTAGCTGTGCATTGCGTGCAGATCAGGGGAAATTCCATGACAGCCTGCTTGTCCTGCAAAACACTGTTTTTTTGTTTTGCTTTTTCTTTTTAGATTGTGTGTATGTGTTACAGTCTTACCAGGCTCAGTTAAGAGCTAAAAGAGGGAACCAAGCATCTAATGTCCATGAGATTCCGCACATTCCCTTCATGTGGTTTAGCACGGGATCTGCCTTTAACACTCCTTCGTGAGAAATCCATGTGCTTTTATCCCCTGCATGCCTCTGCCTGCCATTCTTGTTTGTGTAAATTGCTTATGACCCGTTTGAGATACTTCGCATTTGAATAATTGTCGCATAACTGGGAATAACAGCAGTCAAGCTAAACATAATTTATTACTAGGTTTATATTTGTTGGCAACAGAAAACAGCCCATCTGCACGCAATGTCGTGCCAAACAGCAATAAATGACCCAAATAAAGGAATTTGACATTGAGCTCCATTGTGTTTCGTGACAGCTGCAATTATGTACACCTGACATGGTGTTTCCTTTTAGCAAGTCCCCAAGCTTCCTACTATTTGAGGATAGTTTTGTTAAAAAAAATAATAATAATTTTCTACATTCACTCTGAGTCACTGCAGAAAGCAGCACAGGAGCAGATTTTTGTGTTTTCACACCAGAGTTCAACAGATTTTGTAATGTCTGGTGAAGTTCTCTTCTCATTTTGGAAGTTGCCAATAAAATATCTGCTCAAAGGACAAACTTCGGTCTGTGTGGCGCCCCAGGCTCTGTAAACGGGAGAGAAAACAAAAGCTGTGAACCACCGAAATCCAACCAATTATGACAAGGAAGCCTCTCTACTTGCCTGTTAGTCATGCTGCCTGTCGGTTCAGAATAGCTCCACCTGTTGCACTTAAAGGTTCGTTTAGAGGTTCTAGCCTAGGCATGTGGTCTGGGAGTGTGACTTTGTAGGAAACACTGAAGGCTGTATTTTATTTGAATTTCAAAACGGCTAACATTAGATCATTTCTCCAAATTCGATGACTATAACTCTAATTTTCCTTGTTTTTATATGCTGCTGTATTTTCAGGATCAGCCAGAAAAGAGAAGGGATTTGATTCATAATGGTTAATATTGTTGGGTGCATTGTATTTATTTCTGCAGCAACTAAACAAAACTAGTTTAACAATCTACAACTCCAAGGCCTTGGTTACATTTCATTGCCTTCTATGCAAATTGATCCTACTTACCCCCTTAACCTTTGTGCAGTCGAGGGTAATCTTTTGTCTTCCTTATACACTTCCCCTGGGCTCTGGGAGAGTTTGAATATTACAGCGCTGCCGTTACCTCCGATTTGGGATGAGGTTGCATCATATCCACAGCCCAGTTAAAGGAAATCCAAAAGTTATCGTCCACTTTGTCACATTGTTGAGTTTTTCCCCCTAGGTTATGGTCTTATGTAGAACTTGAACAATTACTAATTTACAGTTAGTGAGTGGGTATTTACAGTAAGTGCAGGTCCTGTTTTTGTAGGCTGTAGTTGACACCTTTCCAGCCCACCTAGACCTGAGCTTTGCTTATTGAGTTTTAATATGTACATAATACAACACTTACAAAAACATATTCATTATACATGTAAGGCTTTAAGAGTAATGCAGCTCTGCACACAGAGTTTTCTATTTCAAATATTTCATGAACTAATTTTACTGAGATAAGATGATAGATTGTTATTAATTGGAATTAATGCAGTAATCGTTGACTGCGCTAGTGGAAACCGACACATTAAAGTTGGTAAAAGGGCTTCAAAGTTTGTCAGATGGTGGCTAAGAACATTTTGTGGGTTTGGTTTGTCTTAGAAGTGGTTTCCTTTGAATGACAAATTTTCTTTGGAAGACAAAACGCTGTTTGCGTTGGGTTTGACACTGATGGGGCCACACATTTATTTGACTTCTGTGTCTGCTGTGCGTGTTTGGTGTGTGCATGCACTTCTGCTTGATTGGGAATAAGCCCTTCTTTTTATCACCTGTCACACTGGGAGGCCAAACAGAAGGCTAAATGGAGAAGAAGAAAATCCTTCCTATCTTCCCTTCAGCCCGATCTGCTTCATCTCACTAACCTCCTCTAAAACCCAGTGACTCATTCAGCAGGGTGCTCTTTCCACTTCCTCCTTTTAACCAAAAACAAAGCAGGAATTCACCGCACTAAACCTGATATCTTCTACCTTCAGACTGCGAGAACCTCGGCATGACTCACCGCAGGGAGAACGCCTCTTTTAGTGAGGTTGTCTGGCTCTAAAACGAGTGCGCTGGCCCTTTAAGAGGCTGCGCGTGCAATAGAAGTGGAAAAAAAGCAGGGCTTGCGTGACTGTAGCAGACTGGGCCCTGACCTCAGAGAGCCGCTTATGAAAATGATCTGTCCGTCAGGGCACATGAGACCAGCAATGCACAAATGAGCCAGCAGCCTCCTACTCCTTCTACTCCTACATCTACAGTATACTGTATCTCTCTCTCTCGCTCTAGCTCTAGCTCTGTCAGTGCACAGAAATACATGCATTGCATTCCAACCTTTTATTATCCCACTGTGTGTTGTAAGGAGAGGTGTAGCTACCTGCATTTAACTGTGTGTAAAGTTTATCAGTCAGCTGGGCTGAAACATGCTTTTCTGTGTGGAAATATCAAAGCTTACTCAGCCATGTGAGGCTTTAAGAAGGTGTGAGTGGATCAGCATTTATTGCACAGCCTTATAAACAGAGCTTTTGACTGGTGTTGTAGCTTACACACTGGCGGGGGAACTTCTACGTTTGCATGATTAAAGCAAGGTTTTGAATGCGGCCCATTATTTGGCAACATGGGGGGGATAAGTTCATGAGTCATAATTATTTATATGGAATACACGATATCACATGTTTGTGTGGCCCATGGGTTTAAATTAATGTCCTTGTTGATTAGTTTCACGAGAAATAATTAAACTGTTAATCAATGCTTTAACTTGAGAAGAAATGGCAGGCGATTTTAGGAAAGTGGACAATTATTCTAACCAATGGGGCTGACCGGTTTTTGTAAAAAATAAAAATATGAACCCTTATGGAAGTAAGTTCGTCTAGGATTTCAGTGGTGACAGTAGTTACAGGGGGTTTTTTTTCCCCCATGTTGCTTTGATCTGGACCTCCTCTTCTCTCAACTTTTGCACTCTTATCCCATTAGCCTCAATCCAAATAAAGATGTAACCACGTAGCTATTGAAGAGTAGAATTTTAATTTCATTCTGCCCCACTCAGCAGGTAATGATTTGAGGGGGGAGGCAAGGGGTTGCCGTAACCCCATTAAAAAAAACTCAAGTCACCCATTGTAAAACTTCCACCCATCTTTTACACTACCTTTTGAATTGATGTCATTTATGTAATATAACTATTGTCAATATTTTCATTCCATCCATATTTGAGATGTACAAAGCAAGCTGTCGTGGGTGTATTATAAGTTCTTCATGTCAAACCAACACATTACAATTGCAACAGTTTATAATGCAGTGGTGCGTTTGGTACAGCACGCCATGGTTCCAATTTTCAGGAACACTATCTGTGGAGTTTCTATAAAAAAAGATTAGTTATGATGACCAATGTTTATCCAGTGATGTGAATGTGAGATTGTAATCTTGGGAGTTTGTTTTAATATTTAACTAAGCTACGCCACAGTAATTAGCCTAGCTGGTTCATATGTGGGTTTTTTTTTCCTGCACAGCTAGCTCTAATATGACCACTGGACGTCTACACTGGTGTGATGGCCTCCATTCAGTCAGTCAGCTACACTACTGGGCCTATTATGTCCTATTTGAAGAGGGCGAACTTTTCTCCTAAATACATCATGCTGCGTTAGCTCATTCCAGACAGAGACTAACACTCGCGTTAAACAATCTGACATCGATCAAGCAGTTCCCTGGTGCTTAATTTTGTCTGTCTGTTGCAGCTGCGTTCCAGGTCTTTAGAAATAGTACGTGTGGAGGAAATGTTCAAATCAGGGGTTCGGGTGAGCACAGCGTTTGGCAATGGAGTCATTCAGTTCTTCTCTACAAAATCTAGCTGGGGCATAAACACAACATCTGCTCATAAATTGTACCTCACGGTCAGGAGTGGGTCTGGTTTTTATTTCCATCGCCTTATCAAAACAAGTCAGCGGTGAAATGCAGCGAGGAATTTTCTGCCATAGCAAAGAATGGTTTTGTGAAAAGGAGCTCGTTCACCTGCTTTACGGAGACCACCTGGAGGTTTTGGCAAAAAAGGAAAAACATGACTCTAATCGTGTTTCGTGTGAGAGGGCGGAAAAATGCTGAGTGAATCCGTTTGTGTTGTAGTGAGAAGTCAGACACTAAGTGAAGACGGATCAGAAAGACGAACACTGAGCGTTTTTAACTTGAAGTGTTGACCGTGTTGCCGCCTATTCAAGAGAGCGTTACACAAAGGTTGCTCCTCGCACACTCACACACTGCTGTACAGGGGGGCGGGTGGTAAGGGAGGCCAAATACACTCACACATTGAGTCACAGAGTCTCTGCACGCAACAGGGATTATCTCAGGACGGATTTGGGAATGCTTCACCCACCCCTTCCCAGTGCGCGCGCACACTTTTTCCCAGCCACACTCGTTTTGTATAACATCCTCCCTACTTCTTTCCTCTGGGTTTTTTTTTTCATTTCTTTTTTTCCTTTTTTTTTTTTTTTCCCCTTTCCCCTCTGGTCCTGATGGGAAGCAGCCAGAGTTAACACGAATCAGGTGAACACTCACTCACACACACACACACACACACACACACACACACACACACAGCAGCCCTGCAACCATGCAATAAAACCAATAAAGGTATAAAATGAACAATTTAAAATGTATTTATGTCAAAATGTATTGAAAATAGATTGATAGTTTATTGTAAATATATTTTACGATATACCGATTATATGGTGACCAGCAGTTTCATACATTTCTCACATGGTTTATGTGGGTAAATATAATTGACAATATAATGTACAATATATAAAACATGTATTATGGGTAGGCTACTGTATTCTGCAATGTATATGATGATGCAGGATTTCATTTGATCATACGTAAAGGCCTACAGCAGTACACAAGATACATGGCACGGTATTTATTTGACATCGAAAGCTAGAGCTTTTGTGCTGGCAGAAGGAGCACAAAAAGTGGCGTAAAGCGTGTATTTTACTCGATGTTTTACAATATATTTAAGAACGTAAACTACATTGGGAAATTGTACATATTTTGACATTAATTGGAAAATATATTACCCAGTATTTTGAAGCATATTGCAGTATATTTCTGTTGCGTCATCCATGTTTGCATAACCATTTTGGGTGAAATGATCTATACCCATTTGAATAAAACGTGTCATCCTAGCTAGTCTAGGGGACATCATGAAGGAAGCCTGTTGTGAGCAAAATAGCTCGTGGGCTCACGGAACATCTGCTATTATGTACTTATTTGCCGAAAGCAAAAAAAAAAAAGCACACGTACTGTACATGCACATTCTTTCAGATATTAAGCAAGCTTGTTAATGAAATTCTTTTTGACTAATAGCTTTCAGGTTTATGTGAACTGCAGTAAACGTGCAGGAGCCTGTAGCGTGTATATTGTATGAGGGAAGTAGGATACAAAAGCGCCTGACGTATTGAATAGATGTTTTGAGAGTTTTATCTATTACTCATTAGAATGTCTCATCAGATTGAGGAGTATCTAACACACAAGATTTTTTTAAATGGCTGATTAGTCAGAATCTGGGAGAATCACTGTGCTTCCCTTATTAATCTATCGGCATGCACACAAAAATCTTTTAAATAATTTCTTTCTTAAAGTCTTAATCTACATGCACCGTACATGTGCTCCTGCGTGAGAAGGATTATGACGCACGTCTTGTCAGTTATTAAGAAAGAGGAAGTGAATATCTGAATCACATGTTGAACATTACACGCTCGGAGCTGGGACGTCCACTAAAAGATTTCCATTGTCTTTGAAACTCGGTAATGTTTTCACAGTAAGCCAGAAGAGTGCATTTGTTCCTCCAAACTCGGTCTGTGTGAGTCAGACCCAAGTTTATAGCATGGATTTTCAAAGCTAAATTGCAAAAAAAAATAAACATTTCCCACAAAGCCATTCTATGCAGCCCTGTGTACGTGTGTGTTTCTATTTTGAGCTTACTCATTGTACTTCTTTTGTCTTAGAGCAAATAATTTATCGATCGAGTGCTCCTGTTCCCCAGACGCTAAATCCGACAGCATTCGTTTCGTTGATTGAAGTTATCTGTTATTACAGCGCGTCACCGAGCCTGCTTTGAAGCACTAAACATTTCAGCTTTTGGTTTTTAAACTTCTGGTTTTCAAAGATTCACACATTCACACATCACAAGCACATTTTATTTACAAGATGCCCAAATGTTCCCACTCTCATCCGCCATGCTGGAATTGATTCAGTGATGAATTGTTTCATTGGCATGATATGCTTCCCTCCTGTAAAGATTTGACACTTGTGCATAGGCCAAGACAAAGCAAATAAACTAGGCTTTAACAGTTGAATTACCCACAAAAATGTTTTGAATTAAAGGAGCATTCCACGCAAAGCCCACGATTTAACACGGCTCTTCACCAAGGAGTCAGTAAGTAGGAATTTAGCCGGTTTTTGATCTGCAAAGCAAACATATGTCACTTGACTCGCCATATACAACAAAGGCACGCACATTTGGAGTTATTTTTTCCCCGTCTCACTCGACTGGTCACGGAAAGCGCTGTGGTAAGCTCTGAGAAAACCATCAGCAGCAGAATCTTTGAGAGGATCGAGCCAAAAAAGCGAGGGGCCGGCACGGCAACAGGCCGCGAGCTCGGGCACTGGATTCCTTCGTGCTCTGACAATGTGGCCGGGCGGGTCAGGGCGGGGATTAAATGTCTTGGGAGAGTTGTGGTGTGTGTTTTGGAGTGGGAGATGCTCAGGGCTGGCTGGTGGTCGACCTAGAGCTGCAACCCTTCATCCACACCCCAAATCTCAAACTAAAGTGCATGAGGTTCATGTCGGTTGATCCAGGTTAATGTTGGCACTGCACTTTCATGGGTCAGCATATGTAATAGGTATATGCTGTGTTAATAAACTGTCAGAGAGAGTGTGTGTGTGTGTGTGTGTGTGTGTGTGTGTGTGTGTGTGTGTGTATGTAAGCATGTTTTGGAGTGTGATCCTTTAAAGCAGTTCAAGGATATTGCTTGGTAAATTCGCCTCTCACACATGCTTTATTCAATAAAAATGTTTGCTTTGGCTGCATGCATGGAACCCATCTTTCTCTTTCTCTCCCTCTTTCACTCTCTCTTTCACAGCTATTCAGGAGAAATCATGCAGAAAGCAAATCACTGCATCCTGTAGCCCTGAGCCCAAGAAACACCGTCTCGGTAACAACATTGTGGAGAGCGATCTTCTACTCGAGGTGAGCAAGAGTGTGAGTAAGCCTTTGACTCACAATATGGAAACATTTTTTTTTTTTTTTACTGATTCACGACAGCTTAACCTTTTCACCTCTCCAGACCAGAGGCCATGTATGTAGAGGAGGTCATGTACACACACACACACACATTACATGTATACCCCAATAGGGGATGTGCGAGTGTGTTGGATGAATATCCATCTTAACACCGCCCAAGATGTTGAGCATCATCCCTGCCATGCTCCTAATACAGCTTTGTCAACCCACCAGTCATTAGACAAGCAGTGAGAGGAACCTCTTCAGGACACGTTTCCTGGTGCTTTTCTTGCCAATATTTTGGTCAAACATTAGAATGGCAAGGTGAAAAAGGAAGAGCAGGCTCAGTTTGCTCTTCCGTCCATCTGTCCTTCCTTTCCTCCTTTCCTCTTCTCCATTTCTTCTCTTTCGCCACAACAGCTTATAAAAAAAAAAGCTGTGGTGAGATGGTAAAATGGTGTTGGGTCACGTGTCACGGGGACGATTAGGAAGCAGAACCACAGCTGACTCTAGGGTGAAAAGTCATCATGAAAGACCAGCACAGCGCAAAGCAGCACACTGAGCCTCATGCTCTCTAACCATCAAGGCTCGGTGATTGTACTCTGGGTCATGTGTGGGCAGTTTTAAGATGATGGAGATTTTAGTTACACATTCAGACCGATGTTATTTTGTGAAGTCTGGTTAATCATCAATGGTCATTTGGGTTTTTTGAGAAATCTGTCTCTTAAAATAAGACATTTCCATATAAAATGACAGTGAAACGAAATGTATAAAGCACTACACAGTGCCGAAAATAAGTCACTTTGAATGTGAGACAAGCCAACTTACTTTGGGTAATAGCTAATATGTATTGATCTATATTTAACTCGTACAGTGGCTGGTGGAGTGTTTTTTATTTATGCCTTATGGCAGTTATGTGATTTGTAACATTGCCAATATAGCACTGTAAAAATGGAGTGTCCATGTCCTGTTCTTTTCTCTAGTCTTTGACAGGGTTTGCACTGGTTGTTGGCTCAGATGGAATCGTCTTTTATGCCTCGTCCACGATCATGGACTACCTGGGCTTCAATCAGGTAAATATGTGTGGTTTTATCTTCACATAAAACCAGCATGTCTTTCCTAGCAGGAGCGGAAGTGGCCTGATGGAGAATGATAATGTCTAAACAAGTGTGTAGGGCTGCAAATTATTTTGCTCGATATTGAAATCATGATTGTTTCTCACAAGTATTCAGCCAATATAGGAACGATATAGTTTTATGGCATCATTTCTCCTTTTTTAAATTCTTTTAAATCAACAGAAAGCAGCCTTTTCATTCACATTGCACATTGTGTATATATAATATGACTGCATGATATGCAACCAAAAAGACAGTTCAAACATATGAGTGGGGAGCTTGTTTTTAATGCACCGAAGTCAATAAAAAAAGTGGCATCTAACCTGAGTAAATTAGCTAACTTTTAGCTAAAGCTCACTAATATCACAGTCAGTTGTATTTAAGTAATTGAGCAAGCCAGTAATTGTGATTATAATTAGAATATTATTCATTACGCAGCCCTAGTATTAACATTATGCTCTTTTTGTGACCGTCTGATCAAAAATCTTCAATTTAAAGTTGTTGGGTTTTTTTTGAGAATGTGATATTTTAAGGAGTTAGGCTATTATAACAAGCACAGCCTAACCGACCCTGTATGGTTGTGACTTGTTATATTTGATCACAAGTGACAAATACACTCTGTCTAAAGCTTCAAATAAAATACTAAATTAAGAAACCAGGGCATCTGTTTCTAACCTAGGAAAATACTTTCCTTGCATATAAAGTCCTTCCAGTTCTCAAAAGAATCAAAACACGAATCGTGTGTGGTTGTCTGTAAAAGGACCATTGGCATGCAAGAGAAGTCATGTTTTTTTGTTTGTTTTTTTCACCCCGAGGTTAATTTATAGGTCTGTTACAGGGCTGTAAGTGTTAAGTTTCTTTGGCAAGCATTAAAACAGCTCTCCTAACAAAAGTAATTTGACAAAAGAGCCATTGGATCTGCCAGCTGATGGAAATTTAGATGGGATTGGCCCTTGTTGGGCGTGCGAGCACGGCTTCGTGACACAGCGGTGCCTGTTTCAGTAAGGGTTATAATGGGAAGGTTGAATATTTTACAGGGAGTTTTTATTTTCTTTTTCTTTTTTCTTTTCTTTTTTTGGTGAACAGAGGGTATAGCCATAACTCTGGGAAATGTGTGGTGGAATTATGCATGTGGACAGGCGTTTAATTTTTCTTTCTCTCTCTCTCGCTCTCGCTCTCGCTCTCGCTCTCTCTCTCTCTCTCTCTCTCTCTCTCTCTCTCTCTCTCTCTCTCTCATCATCATTGCATGGTTTTGTCTGTCATCATGCACGCCAACCTGCTGTCACGCAATGCCCAAACAAAACTAGAGCTGAGGAAGCCCTGCCCCCACAGCTCGCTGCAAGGAGGAAGAGAGAGGCACGAGAACTCAAACCGTCAGACAGACACTCTGGCATTAGAGGAACCTTTTTAAATTCTAACATGGCTAATAATAAATTAAAGATTGTAGGGGCCAGTCAGCACGACGCACATGATTTGTCCCCGAACAGATTTCATTATCTGCTTTCGGCAGTTACCAGATTATTCAAGTGCTAAACAGGATACTACGATATCTTTCATGAGATTAAAGCCATTATTGGATTTCAATAAATCCAATAAAGACCCATGAATGAACCAATATCTTTCATTTTTCTACATCTGTGCATGTGCACAACTAATTAAGCGAAGCGCTGCACGGGAAGTAGTAAATACCACAGCTCAGAGAAAGGCCACGTTACGTGCAATTTGCAATCATCATAAATATTTACCAGTAAATCGACTTCATGTTAAATGAAACCGTGACAGGAAGTTTGAATTTTACGACATCAACTTCTTCTTTGGTGGGTTTCTTGGTGAATTAAGTGACTGGTGCATACGTCATGTGCTTAAAAAGAAATTCGATTTTTGACTGACTCATGCAGGCCCGGAGTTTCCCCATTATTGGATTACTGAAGTGCATGCAAGTGCGCTGATTGAATTATTGCCTAAATAAATTGTTTTGCAGTTACCAGATTATTTTTTTTTGTAAATGTGAGCGTACTCATCGATTGCTAGCCACGTTTAGCGTTCTTGTATAAAATATCTTGATCAGCAAAAATCACCTCTATATAAACCTTCCTCAAAATCAATGCCAACCTGTCACTGAGAATACTGTTTCCAAGTGTGTGTGTGTTATCTCAGCCCTGCTCGTGGGGCTCGGGGACTATCAGCAGCGCCACTCGCTCTGTGGGTTTCCTGTTACTGACACGTGCAGTGTAAACCGGGATACCTCTCAGTGGCAGGCTATTGTGCGCAGTTCACCCAACCGTGGAGCAGGTTAAGTGGACAGAACACCACAGTGGCCAAACATAAAGGGCTCACTGACGCAGGAGGTTAAACCAGGTCAGACTCAAAGCTGTTTGTGTGTGTGTGTGTGTGTGTGCTTTGCCCTTCTCTCTGTGGCAGACGGATGTGATGCACCAGAGCATCTTCGATTATATCCACGTGGACGAGAGGCAGGAGATGAGAAGACAGCTGCATTGGGCCATGAATCCCCAGCAGGAGCACCACGGATCCTCAGGAACTGGTGTGTGTGTGTGTGTGTGTGTGTGTGTGTGTGTGTGTGTGTGTGTGTGTGTGTGTGTGTGTGTGTGTGTGTGTGTGCGCGTGTGCGTGTAATTACCAGAAAAGCACCTTCACACACAGATCGAGCAATGGGAGGCAGAGGGCATGGAGCTTCAGTGTAGTCATTTGCTTTGTCTGTCACAGAATAATAAGCAATTAATATCTTGTGTGACGTAATCAGTTAATAATCCTAATAAACCGTTAATTTATTGTGTGATGTCATTTGATTTGGGCTGTATCTTGGTTAATATAAGGTGATGAGCACTAATGTGGCTCTTATGCACAAAATTGAAATATTGTTTAATTTAATCAGGCGACATTATGGCGCTCCGCGGTTCGATCCTGAGCTCTGGTTACTTTCTGTGTGGAGTTTTGCATGTTGTCTTCATGTCCATGTTCGTTTCCTTCCTGAATAAATTAATGAATTTCCACAAAGGCAAAATATTATGGGTATTAAATGACAGGCCCACAGAATGGGTGTATATAATGACTAATTTTGTATATGGGTCAAAGAGACGTGTCTTTTTTGCATCCCCAAAGACTGAATAAATATTCCATGATATCGTTCCATTCTTACTACTTTGTTGTCTCATCAAGATGTTTCCAGATAAAATGTACATAATGAAGAAGGGAGTAATAATGCTCCACTTTGGGATTCTAACGTCAAATGTACAAATGAATACAAATAAACGTACACATTTATCTGTGGCATATTTTAAGAATATAAAAAAAAAAATTAAAAAAACTTTGTGTTTGAACCATGTGTGATGGTGTAGATGAAGACCTCATGGTGAGAAGTCTGTTCAATGCTCAGGAGCCGGACGGCGTCCCTCCTGACCTTTCTCCATTCCTCTCTCGCTGCTTCATCGCTAGAGTACGCTGCCTGCTTGACAACAAGTCCGGCTTCCTGGTAGGTCACCACAGCATCTGGCGAACAATTCCATACTCTAGCTTTCTATACTTTAAGTCTTTATTTAAATAGGCTAACATCATGTTGATACTATAGTACGCCAATAGACGAGTCAAACTGCACATCCTAATTTGACTCAGATGGGCAGGGAATTCATATGTTAGTGAAAAAGTGCTCGTGAGCGCTAGTTGTCAGTCTCTGTTCTTAGGCTACAGACACCACAACCTAAAATTGTGAATTTATGGTGTTCAGGTTAACCCAGTGGGGAGAAATATATAACGTATGTGAGCATATGGTCTTGGAAACAATTAACATGCACAAAATGCACAAAAACCCCCCGAAAATAAACAGAAATACAAAATTGTATAATCTATTTTTAAACACCGTGTGATAAATGTCAACCAATTGGGGGGGGGGTGTTTTAAACAAATTTTTTTGCCGTAGTATTGTTTTGGTCAGGCATTGTGATACTATACTTGGTATCGGTATAGAAGTCAAAATTATGGGATCATGACAACCCTACAACATATGCCTCATATGGTTACTTTCTTTTTTTCCTTTCCCTCTAAAATGAGCAGTATATGCGCAGCTCCTGTCAGAGACTTTGAATTAGTCCAAACCTAAAGCAGACTTCCAGTCAGGGGTATTGCAGTGAAATGAATTTAAATGATTAAATACCACAGGAATGACATGTTTTGACACGAGAATTTAAAAAAAAAAAATAACATGCAAAGTGAATCAGATCTTAAACTGACAAGCAATATGAAAGACTCGTTGAAATATGAAAAGGTTGTGTCACACACTGTCTGATGTCTTCTCTCCTCCCCCCTAAAGAGGATGCAATTCCAGGGCAACCTGAAGTTCCTACAAGGCCAGATGAGGAAGAGTAAGTCTGGAGCTCTGCTGCCCCCTCAGCTGGCTCTGTTCTGCGTGGCCGTGCCCCTCGTGCTGCCCTCCATCACCGAGCTCAAGATGAAGGGCATGATAATGAACAGCAAACAGAAAAGCCCCAACAGCAGGTTTGCACTTCAGACCTTTTTGCTTCAGAACACAAGTGGGAGTATTTCTCATTTGTGAGCTATAAATACATGTGAAACACCTCATTTTAGCTTTTACAGTGTACATGGGTGGCAGTATTATCTCATTGCTCCTAGATCATTTTGTTGTGATCTTCCAAAACTGCTTCATGACGACTGGCATTGTGTAAAAAGCGCTGTACAAAAATAAAGTGGATGTGCCTCTGTAAGCGAATTTTGATCGGAGAGATTTTATGCGATAATGTTTTTTCGTGCTTTTAAATGTTTTTCCGCGTAGGTGATGGATTTTTTTCTTCTTTATTTTTCCTTTTCTGACTACTAGCAGATCAATTTTGTCGATGTGAAATGTTAAGAAACTTCAGTTACTCATAAATTTAGTTTCACGTGACAAGATGTCTATCTCCTGCAGCTAACCATCAAAACAGAACTCAGCAAAAAAAAGAGTGGCAGCCGCACTGAGGAGGAGACGAGAAGCTTTCTTAGTTTAACTCTATAAAATAACATGACCTCTATATTGGATGGGAAACTACGGCACATTAAAACCGCAGTTATTTGTAGTTTCGTGTGATCAGTTGCTTTATTTCTGCTGCAGTGAGTTCACTGTGTGAGAAATTTAAGAAACTGGCCGGTATAAATGAGTTATTTTGTATATTCAGAAAAGGGCAGGGAACAATTTGCGATGCACATGAAATTCTTGAGGGAAACGCAGTTTATTTTTGCAGTAAATTAAAAACATTTTTATCACAAAGTCAATTTGATGGAAACGAGCTGCCAGCAGCGAAAGGTTGCAAACATTTTTTTCTTGTTTTCTTTAACAGAAATGTAATTTAATACTTGCTTTATGCGCATAAAGTCGATGGAATCTTGGCCTAAATTAGCTAACTGTGACTAGATGTTATCGGAAACCTGAGAACCGTTCACCATAAAGACAGTGTGGTTTGGATTTTGTTGTCGTACACGTATACATGCTTTATTCAAGTGTTTTCACTTTTGTAGTGAAAAGAAGCACCATATCTCCCGCGCCTCTTGTGACGCTGGCGACATGATGCTCAACTGGCACAGTGGTTCGTGGGCAACCCACGCCAAAGAAGGCATCCAGTACAAGACCGAAAGCAACTACGGCCAGGACGAGCCCCTTAACTTCTGCCTGTCCTCTGTGGGGGTCAATAAAGTGCAGCCTACGCACAGTCCCTGGGATGCTCGGTGTCACTTCGCCCCGCACATGGGACCCGGCAGCTACGGAAAGCACGTCCAATCCGGAAAATTCCGCTTCTCCCCAGGTTGCCCTGCTGTGATTTCTCCGTGTAAGCAGTACGAGCACACTGATAAGGACGAGTACTGTGGGAACGGGAAGAGTGAGAGATACATGGCGAATAATGACTGCTACAGTGGCCTACTGCTGCCCGAGACCGCTATAAAGACAGAACAAGACTCCGACTCGGAGAACGGCTGCAGTGTCTACGGCGCGCCCCATAACGGCGTCTGGCGATATAGCATGCTGTTCCCTGAGACACATCAGGTGAAAACAGAGGCGGACTACGATGAGCACTATAGCAAGCCCAGCATCAGCCAGTCTGTCAACGGGCACCACAAATATCTCTACACAGGGGCCAGCAGGCCACTGAAGTGTGTCCTCAATAAAGACGGGAATCATTCTGATCCTCTCAGCCTCCAGGGTACGAACTGCCATGCGTACGCCAACAGCGCTGAGCCCAAGGTTTTCATGCAGCCGGACTACAAGCTGAGCTACGAGGTCAGGAACCACAGTCTTCTCCACCCCATCAAAAGAGAGCCCATGGACTCTCTGCCCTGGACTAACGTCAGCCAAGATGTGAGTCAAGACCACATAGAAAGAAGCGGGGCGAATTGTGCAATGAACGCAGTAGTGCACAAAGCCAGTGCCTATTTGTATATGCAATAATCTCTCAAGCCTAAGTGCTACATTTTGAAGTATGCTCAGGTATATATGCCTCATCACAGGTGTCATAAAACTTGTTTTTAAGGCCTAGTTCTCTATTTTGGCACTTTTTTTTTTTTTTCCTTTTCCTTTAATGATTGAGTAATATTTTGTTTGTATTATTTTTAACATAACCTCCGTTATGGAATTTTACATTATATCATTTTGGAACTATATTGTATATTGCGTACATTGCACCTTCCCACATGTTAGTCATGTGATTTAAAAAAAATGTACCGGCCACAAACGGAAGGAAAAACAGACGGTATTGTTTTTGACCGTTTTGTCATCAAGATGACGTGCTAAGGTGAGAAAAAAGCAATAATTTCCTTGTTTATATGATTATAATGTATAACGTAACGTGTCGTGTCCGTAACAAAAAATAAATGTTGCCGTTTTTCCACTGCCCATTGCAGCAGGATGGCAAATGTCACTGATTTACTACATGTTGTTTAGGCTTTTTCTACATTATATCTATATACCTTCATGTATGTTTTCTACACTATTTTGAATCGACCAGGTTGACTCATGAACACCGTGTTAATCATGTTTGGAGGGTTGGAAATAAGCTACCGCGTGTTTGACAAAACTGTAGATGTATTGTTTGTTAATGCACGTTTTAAAGTGACACGGGTCAATAATGAATGAACAATACTGTTAAACAGTATTCTGCATCTACAAAAACTGTGAGCTGTTCCGTCATTTTGAAACCAAAGTCCCAAGGGCCTGCTTGTGCAGAAGCAGGATTTTAGGTCAAAAACTGGTAGATTCTAGGTTGTTTTGGGGTTTTATTGGTTTCTGAAATAAAGTTTCTGCTTTCATACCGTGTTAATATTATTGTGGAATTGAAACAATAAGCTTTTGAGAGAAAGACACCGTCCAATCAGCTGAAAAGTATCATCTCTCTATATCGCCTGATCCATAACAGCGTTTCACCCACGGGACGAAGACGCCTCCGGTGTTAGATTTGCATGTGCGTGCGAGCCTGCACTGTGCCTGCAAGCATGTGTGCGTGTGTGCGTGTGTGTGTGCGTGTGTGTGTGTGTGTGCGTGTGTGTGTGTGTGTGTGTGTGTGTGTGTGTGTGTATATATTATCACGCTTGGCTAGAAGAAGAAAAAAGTGTTGCCTTATGTCTAAATAAATGTTTGAATTTAATATTGTCTCAAAATCTATTGCAAACTTCTGGGGGCCTTTTTCTCCAAAACAACGTTTGAGGACCGTGTAAATGAGCAAATCTCGTCTATTTGAAGCACAAAAATAATGGTATCATCAGAAATCTGAAGCTTTCTACAACAATGAATGAAACACAAAATGTGTGTTTATTTTTATGGTTTTTTTCATTATACAAAAGTTACTTAAAATGGTGGTGCAGGCCCATTATTATTGGCTTTTTATGGTCTAACAGAGTTGTCCTTGAATGTGTTGTGCTACAATTCTTGTAGCTTAAATGAATGGTCATATTTCCCTTAATGATCTCAATAATCTCATTTTGCAGGATATTTAGAAAATGTGTTGCACATTTTGTGTTGCAGAGTAGCAAACACACAGACTCGCGTTTTATTTCCGTGCTTCGTACTTTTGGAAATGTATCCATCAAAAAATGCTGCATTGCCCATCATTTCAAGGTGGCATGCTTTTGCATTTCAATACTAATAATAGATTTCAATTCCTCGCCGTTGTATTTGAACTTAGATCTCTGCAATAAGCTTTTTTCTTTGCAGCACACCCTAAAATGTGTCAAAGATAAATAAATAAGGACTTATATTTTTTAATGTATGGTTAAAAAAAAAGATTTTTTTTTAATTCTTTTAAATCACTAACAATTTGCATTTGTTAATGTAATGAAGTGTTCTGCCATGCCATGGCATGTGCACCTGATAAAAAGGACCAATGCATGTAGGTATAAGCTAGACATACCTACATAACATGGCAACTCTCTCTCTCTCAGTGTATTGTATTGGAATCAATACGCAGCCTTCTTGCGCAAAACTAACGCAGAGTTGACTGACGCGAATGACGCGCAAGACGGTCAGCTGCTGTTGCTGGGCGGCGCATAACAACCAGGAAGAGTCGGAGCTAACAGCGAGACATGAACTAGCTAATAACACCAAACTAATGCCTCACGAAGCGTCGCGCAGCGCATAAGGAACATAATCCGTCTTTGGGTAAGTCATTTATATTAACTAACTCGGGGAAAAAAAAAGGTCAATCAAATCGCTGTGAAAGCAACGACGTTAGCTAGCATTGCTCGCGCTTAGCCTAGCTGGGCCTTTATAGACCTGCGGTTTTTTTTTTTTTTTTCCTAGCCGTATTCCGGCAAATCCCGCCTTCTGTGCTGGGATTGGCTGGCCGTCGTTTTTATCTTAACACTGATTGGACAGTTGACTAGGGGAATGGAATACGAACCAATCCTGGCGGAGGAGGCGGGTTTTTTTTTTTTTTTTTTTTTTTTTTTTTTTTGCCCCCGGGAAAAAAGATAGGTTTGTTTTGGGCGGCCCGTTTTTGTTTTTGTTTTTTGGTTTGGGTCGTTTTGGTTACCTTTGTT
>JAOUQW010000021.1:2473551-2486183 GCA_028565825.1 Olivaichthys viedmensis | reverse complement strand
AGGAACAGCTTTACCTCTGACTGTTACAAAGCGCTGACACCGGAGTCTCCTTCCATAAATGTTCAATACACCTTCTCTTTACAGAAAGCGTCACCATAGCAACCATTATACTTTTTTGTTTGTTAAATAACACTTTTTTTTTTTTTAATGTTTTTTTAAATCTATTTATTGTCAGGCTTAAATTATGTGAAGTCAATGAGTTGTTACTATAGAAACCAAACACATTAGAACGAGCGCATTAATATAAACCTGGGATTTGACTTGCAGGTATAACAACAAATAATATGCTGTGGGCGCGAACACGTGTTGCCATGTATTTCATTTAAATAATAACGCGACTGTTTAAAAAATATATATTTTTTAAATGAAGCAAATGGTGAACATGTATTGAAATATAATTTCAGTAATGTAGTCTGGATTAAATAGTCTTGTATTATTGCTTGATGAATAATGAAATGAACAGTTCTTGGTGGTGGACTCACATTTTCGGGCTGAAAGTCTTGCATCTAAATGACGTTTTACCCTTCCCAACAGTCCAACATCACAGGCTGGCTGCGGAAAGCTCTGGAAACGGATAAGAAAGACTGGAAGAAGGAGACGGAGCCTGAGGCAGATCAGGACGGCTACTACCAGACCACTCTGCCCGCCATCGTCTTCCAGGTGCACAGAGCTTCCTGCCTACTGCTGCGTTATTCAGCATGGCCCAAGTCCTCTACTTGCCTTCTAAAGGAGCTTCTGTTTCTTCTTTTGTCTGTTTGTAGATGTTTGAGCAGAACCTGCAAGTGGCAGCTCAGATCAACGAGACGTTTAAAGAGCAGGTGCTGATGCTCTGTCTGAAACAGATGAACTCGTTCCTCGTCAGGTAGGATGACTTGTCCTGAAGCATGTCCTCTGAGCCCAACACCTGAAGCTGTAGCATGCTTTTTGTCTCGCTGTGTGTTGTAGGTACAGGGACGAGGCCATTGTCTACAAGGAGGAGCACTTGAAAGATCGGCAGCTTCCACAGTGCTACGTCCAATACATGATCGCCATCATCAATAACTGTCAGACTTTTAAGTATGTTTCCGATCAACCAGGCATTAAAAAAAAAAAACGGCCATGGTTTGTTCGTTCCTCTTTCTCTTTGCTCTTTATGAGGTACTGATGTTTTTGATATTCTTCCTTTTAGGGAGTCCATAAATAGTCTCAAAAGGAAGTACTCGCAGTCGACGGAGCCCAACCAAAACGATGCAGCCATCGAGAAGACCCTGAACGAGGTGGCCAAGGAGGGTTGCCAGTTTTTATTGGATGAAGTCTTCCTGGATCTGGAGGTAAGAGAGGGTTCTGACCCTGCGTTTACACTAGCAAGCAACAAGTCGCTGCTGATGCGGCTCCAGGTTTGCTGGATCACTGTAAATCCTGAGATGCCCAAATTCTGCTCAACGCATCGTCTTGCTTGTTGAAACAGAATCATCTGAACGAGCTGATGACCCGGAAGTGGTTAGCCGGCTCTCATGCAGTGGACACCATCTGTGTGACGGTGGAGGATTACTTCAATGACTTCGCCAAGATTAAGAAGCCTTATAACCAGGTATCTAAGATGCTTGTGATTTCTTGTGGGCTGTTGTCCGTTGATGAGCTAAATTGCGAACGTTACTTCTGCTTTTCCGTGTGCGTGTGTGTAGGAGATGACGACCGAGGCTCATCGGCGTGTGGTGGTGGAGTACCTGAGGGCCGTCATGCAGAAACGCATCACGTTTAAAAACGCGGAGGAAAGAAAAGAGGGCGCGGAGAGGATGATCAAAGAGGCCGATCAGTTCAGCTTCCTCTTCAAAAAACTCTCTCCTGTGAGTTTGCCTCATGATGCTCTTCAACGCCAGTGCGGTCCTTAGACTGTTAACGCGTGCATGTTGACTGGTTATAAGGGGTTATAATACGTGTGTGATTATGATCAGGGCGGGGACACGGACTGGCTGTGTGGCTCCATCACTGCCATAGCGGAGGTGTTCAAGCTGACAGACCCCACGCTTCTCTTTCTGGAGGTGTCCACGCTGGTCTCCAAGTACCCGGACATCAGGTCAGCCTAAGCGTATGGTCTTGTCCTCAGCAGGCCGGATCTCACACTGCTCTGCTCTTAGAATAGATTGCTCCTTTATTGTCACATATACAAGTACAGTACAGTGAAGTGAAGTGAAATTAATTCTTCACATATCCCAGCATGTTGGTAAGCTGGGGTCAGACATGATACAGCGCCCCTGGAGCAGTGAGGGTTAAGGGCCTTGCTCAAGGGCCCAACAGTGGCAGCTTGGCGGAGCTGAGGCTTGAACCCATGAGCTTCTGATCAGTAGCCCAGTGCCCTAACCACTGAGCCACCACTGAGCCCTACCTCTTGCTCACATTTAAACAGTTACTATAGATCGGAAGCTGTTCAACAGAAGATGACATGTTTGCTACTTTGGGGAGAAAGCTGCATTTAGCTGCACATAACATCTCTCTCCCTCCATATTGCCCCATCACTGACCGTGTTTTACTCGAGGGATGAAGACGGCACTGCTGTCAGATTTGTCTTCTTTTTCTACCGTTCTTCTCTCTTTCTTTGTAATATAAAAAGAACTGCTGCACCCTCTCACAAGCTTGGAGCGGTGGAATGAATGTCATGTTTGGACGATGACATCATCAGTTCGAATACCAACTGGTTTCACCTCCTACAGCTTCAGAAGCACTTTTGTCCAAAACGTGTTAACATGTAGTGAAAAATCTACTGCAGTACACAGTTTCCAGAGAAACACGCACACATTATATATATATATATATATATAATATATAATAATTAGTTTTTACTGTTTACTGCTCTTTATAGTATTTTCTTATATTCAGGAACTTTTAATTTCATTATTTATAAAAGCCTTTTCGCTTCACAGAATTTCTTTACATGTGCCTAGACTTTTGCACAGTACTGTGTGTGTGTATATTTGTGAGTGACTAAAACCTCTCTGTGTGTGGTGTATGGTGTATATTGGTTGTAGGGAGGAGCACATCGTGGCTTTGCTGGCGGTTCGAGGTGATGCCAATCGTGATACGAGGCAGATGATCATCGAGACGCTGAACCAGAGCAAACAGTCCATCTCTCTCAATCCACTGCCCATCTTCAGGGACATCACCGTGCCAACCATTGCGACCATGACGGCCATGGCGGTGCCCAAACTCCTGAAATAACCCACGCCGGGGCCCGGGCTGACCTTTTGACCTCTGGGGTATCAGCAGTCTACAGTGAGGAAGGCACCATCGTCAGGATGCACTTTGCAACAAATGACAATAACGACCCAGTGCTGCATGCTGGGACAGAGGGCATCAGGGCAGCTCTTGGTTTCTGTTTTCATGATAAATTGATGTACGGAAAACCCACAGCTGTTTTTCCTTTTTGTTATTTTAAAACACTAAAAATCACGCTTCTGCACGGCGGGGTTGGATAAGGGTTGCGCTGGCGACCCACCGCTTTTGCGTGATCCATTGAGAAAGGAATCAAGTTACAGCCCCGCCCTTGTGTCATTTTTTTTTTCTCCAGGGACTCACTGTAATGCTTGCGAGGGCACTTCCTGTTTACACGCATGACTGACGTGTGACACAGCATAACACTGAGCGCATGCTATACACTGATGATGTAATAGAGTTTGGCCCAATTCAGATCAATAAAATTATAACTAGCCGCCCATCGTGTTGAATATCATTAATCATAAACACATGCACAGCTGGGACCCTGTGTGTCTATGGCAACAGTGAAACCTCCTTCAGGTGCCTGACCATTTAGGGGTGTAATCACGGCTGTTTCCCCATTGGCTGAACTGTGGCCTGATCCCGGCCCCTCTGCATGGCCTTAAAGGAACATATCAGCCACAGCATTTACACAATTTCTCCCACCCCCCCAAAATGCACTTGATCAGCCAAGACCAGCCCTGTTTGGTGTCTGAAGTTTGCTTCGATAGTATTGCTAACAAGTAAGGAAAACTTATAGCTACCAGTTTAGCATGGTGCAACCTGCATTTCTACATCACACACGTTTGGCTCGGTAACACCAGTTCAATACAAAGTTTCATAAAATGACATAAGAATTCTAAATCCAAATCACTTCTAACATACAATTCAGGCCTCAAACTTCAGGCCACGCCCCCTGCCTGAGTCTGATGCTGGAGTGACACCAAAGTGAATCAACTTTAAGATGGCGCCGCAACCCCTTTTTGTCCATTTCTATAGATAAAAGTGTTATACAGCATCAGAAATCACATCAGCGAGTCTGTTTGAGGCGAGTGTGTGATTATATATTCGCGAACACAAGCTTCACACACCAAACATATTTGGGGTGAGGGGGGAAAACTGTGCAAATGAGCTTTTTCACCAAATGACTCTTTATTTGGAGGCGAGTAGCTGAAGCAGCGTCAATAATTATGGCATTTTGAACTAACCGTGTCCGGACATGATGAATAATCGGCAGACGTTAAATCGAGTGCAACATACAGATCCAGCATCATGTTTCCTCAAAGATTAAAACTTAAGTCAATACTCTTTTATGGCCTCAGTAACAAGGTGACATTTCAGACCAGTCCATTATGTTCTGTTGAACGCCGCCCCCTACTGGCTACAGTTTCACATTACAGTAAGACACCTATTGCGTTTTTTCTCTTTTTTTTTTCTTCTTTTACACAACATTTATTGCTAATAATTCAACAGAGAAAACGCTTCATTTGCTTAAAATGCAAATAAGATCAGAGATAAATTGCAACCTCCATATTAAATCAAACATTTACATATGAAATACATACAGTAAACCATCGCCGAGGCCTAAATAAAAACAAAACTCTTTTATACAGCACAGCATCGTAAACCTTTTACACCTCTAAAAGTTCGACTAATACAGTTGGCAGGTTCCTGGGTGCGACTTTTAGACTCCAAAACAGGGCCGTCTTGGAGAAACCGTACAGAGTTAAACAAACTTAACATCTCAGCACATGCAAACCAAAATAATAATAATATTATTATGATTATTAATAATAATAAAAGGTCTATAAAGGCAATGCCTGGCATAAAAGAAACCAACTGGCCAAACATCTGCCACTCTGCGACAATTTAAAGGCCTCAGGTTCTCAGTCTGTTTCTACTGAACATCAAAATAACAGCCCAACTCTTATGAATCAGTACAAAAACATGCCAAATCCCTTCATAGAAAAAAGTTTCTGTCTGTGGCTTTGGCAATTTCAGTACTCTTTTTCTTTTCCTTTTTTTTTTTTTTTTTAAGAAATCACAACCTCGAGACTGAATAGTTACACAACTTACACAAAAACTAAGACTTTTCGAAATATCTTGTGGCAATAGGCACAAATATATATGCCACCTCTTAATTGGAAAATAAAGGAGTTTCAATAAGCAGGCAGGATTATTTTTGAGTTTGACATCGAAGAGTTTGCCCTTAATTCCACAAAAAAAAAAGAAAAAAAGAAGAAGGTCCAAAATAAATCTCAGACGTGAGACGCGATGTCCTTTGACTTGCTCCTCGTAGCCAACGTCCTCAAGAGACTCTTTGTAAAGTTTCTATTCATAAGGCTTGAAGAAGAGGCTACGCAGACACAAAAGGAGCTTGTTTGAAATCAGAATACCCGGTGAGCGCGCCGTCGGGTCCGGCTTTGTGCTGCTGATGCGAACCCTTGTGGTGAAGCTCAGCTCAAACGCATGCGTCATGCATCGGTCACAGAGGCGCGGCTCTGAATAACGGCAGCGACTTATGCTGTAATATATCAGTGCACTTGGATACCTGGCGCACACACACACAAACACACACACACACACACATACAGAGGCTCCTGAAAACAATACCATTAGTGCATAATGTCCAGACGGATGACGTGGAGCGCACAACGGCATGATTTACAACTTTTCACAGTACGACATCGGACTTTAGTTATGCTTTTTACATTCAGGACACTCACTTTGAAGAGTATGAGTAAGTATGTAGTCTAAAAAAAAAAAATTAATAATAATAATAAAATTTTTTTAAATAATAATATTTTGATCCTTTCATGACCATCAAGAATTTTTAATTTTTTTATTTATTTTAAATTAAAACGTTTGTTTAAATTCAAATAAACAGTAAATTTACTTTTTTAGCTGCAAGTATATATATTTTTAAAAAAGGTTCCGAAAGCCTTCCTCAGAAATGTTTTTTAAATAATTCGAGGCCACTAAGTACTCAAGTTTAGGCAACGCTTCTCTCCTGTTCTTGGCTGAAATGCGAGGACCTCGGTTTGAACCATGAACGTAATTCTGTCTAAACAAAATGTGGAAGCGTTATTTTATTATTATTATAATTTTTATTTTTTTTTTTAAACCTCCTGACATCAACGATATTGAAATGTCCTGAACTTGACCCCCATCGTGCTGAAACCCTTTGGGGCTTTGCCTTCAAAGCCATTAACGACCGAACCTACATCTCGAGTCTCAGAAGAAAAAAATAAATAAAATAAAAAAATAATAGTGGCCTTATTTCAAGGCAGGTTGTTACCCAGGGTCTCTCACAAGATCAGGACTCGAGCTCGTAAATAAAAGGTGGCGATTACAAACGACACGAAAAATCCCAATCGCTTTAACACGCGAGCTCTGGTGGCTTTACTACAGAAACTGAGACAGAGTGTCTCCTTGGTCCTCTGCTTGCTGTCAATCAGCTTTGTCTAGTGTCTCCGACGAGTGTGGGGCGACATACTTAAGCCGGAAGCCACCTGAAACACACACATATAAAAAAACAAGCACAGAACACACACACGGCTCAGAGGAGCTGCGAGCGCGCATTCGAGGAACACACATTTCACACAGATTACAGAGAGGCCACAAAAAGAGAGTGGTTTTTTTTGTTGTTGTTGTTGTTTGTTCATCATGCACACACTTTAGTTAACATGGTCATGAGATAGTAAATGAAGGTCATAAAATCATAATATGTGTGTTAGTTTAATCAAATGAATACAATTGTGTCCCACGTTTTGGTTCTTTTGTGTTCTCCGATAAAGAAAGGTGAAACATGACAATGTTACTGATCACGATAATATCGTTTAGAGACGGGCAAAAGTCATTGCATTTTTAATGGACGATTCTGAAAAAAGAGTTTCCTCTCTTTTAGGTGACTGCTACTGAGGAATGGTGCATAGACCAGGGACATGAACTACTATAAAAAAGGTACATTTTGATTTCAAGTTGTCTTTAATATCCTCGTTAAAGAGTCCTTTTAGTGACTTATGTTTGTGTTCTGGGAAGTAAAGGCTCTTAATATGACTTTATAACGCATCCCCACACCGAATTACACTTTAATTAAAGAATCTCCAGAACACAGACTGAGCTGTAACTGTACCATTCAATTTGTCAAATTGAGAGCACGAAGAAAGAAAAAAAAAGAAAGAAAGGTGTGCATTACAATTTCATGACCTTGACTGCATAAACTAAATTGTGCATACGATTCTTTTCCTGGCTTCTCCAGGGCTCAGAATGTCTCCAAAATACTCAAACCAAAACAACAAAAAAAACAGAGATATGGATATGAGATTGCAGGGCTACTCGGACGCTAAAGCAGTGCCGGTCTGCCGTCACCTCCTGGCACTGACGTTACCTGGCTGCCCGGCGTCCATGGGCGGCTGCTTGCAGTCCTGTGCGTAGTGGCCGCTCATGCCGCAGTTATAGCAGGACACAGCGCTGCCCTTCTTCATTCCCGCGGCACCGGGCACCGCGCCCACCGGGGGGAAGACGGGCGGGTAGAAGCGGCCGAACGGCCCCACCTGGGGCAGGGTCGCGTAGCCGGGCTGTGCGGGCATCAGGTGGTCTGAGTGGGCATGCAGGAGGGCACCGCTGGCGAAGGCGGCGCTGGGAGACGCGTGGGCGTAGAAGGGCAGCGGCGTCCCGTTACCCTGGTGGCCCTGTGTGGGGAAGGTGGCGCTGCAGAGTGACGGTGCCAGCTGGAAGAATGGGGCGGGGGGGCCGAACATCTGGCGGGCAGGGTGGGCCGGCAGGAAGAAGCTGGCGGGAGACTGGTGGGCACCACTGCCTCCGCAGGTACCACGGCAACCGCAGGCATTGCAGCCCGTGGCTTGTGACTGCGCCGTGCCTTGCGTGCCTGGGCAGGCGGTGTTATTGATGTATGGCGTGCTCTCGCTCTGGGTGGGCGGTAGAGGCCCAGAACTGGGCATCTGGGTGGGCATGGTGCTAGGAAGTGGGCACTGGACTAAACCGGAGGACACGTGAGGGGTCTGTGGCTGAACGCTGGCCCTGGCACAGGGCTTCCCCACGGTAGCAGAAGTGCTGGGCGGAGCCTGAGGGTGAGCTGGCTCAGGGCAGGTAGGCTGCAGGTAGGCTGCAGAGTCTCCGGAGACGGGCATGCTGGGCCTGGGATCCTGTTTGCCCAGGGGGATGGTGATGGTGAGTTTGCTCTCCCCAGGTCTGCCTGCATCTCTGTGCCTGGAGCTGTACTGCAGGGCGTAGGGCAGGCAGGAAGTCAGCGCCAACTCTACCACAGCCGAGGGGTGCACCGGCACCTCGGCACCCGCCCGCTCCGGCTCCGCCACCAACGGGTTCACCATGGCAACTGCCTTCCTGCCCGTGCCCTGTCCGTGGGGGACGCTGGGTGCATCGGCCGGCTCTGGAACGGAGTTATCCGACTGACTCTCAGTGTCTGCGAGGGGGGAAGACACACACACACACACACACGCTGTTAAAGCCATTTTAATTCTCTGTCCTATTGAAACACAAAGTTTAAAAACCGTGCACGCAAACCCAGCTTGATCCGTGAGAAAGATCATTCCCCACAATGCGATTCAGAGCTGCTTCAATGCGATACGATAGGGTGCAATAAAATGAGGCATGTGCCAATATTAAAAGGTGCAGTTTGTAATGTTTAAAAGTGTTTCTCGACTTGTAATAATCCTATAATTTCAAAAACGTTGACTACTGGGCAGCATACTCCTCAAGTGTCATCGCTTCCAGTGCGCTGTGCATGTGACACTTATTTCTACTCACTATTGCTAAGTACACATGAATTGCTAGCTACTCATTTTAGATAAATGGTACAACATGGTGCACGGTGATCATCTAGATGTGCTTCAGTTAGAAGCCACACCTCCATTACCGGGCACGGCAAAGAGAACCACACAGTGCCAACGGAAATTCATTTCATAACGTTTCTAAATAAAAGTACACATGTAACTAAAAAGGGGCACGCGTGTAGAATCAGGGTTCACCAATACAGACGCGCCCGGGTTCATTCAGTCATGATCAACTTTAAAGGTTTTACTTTACACGCTATTATGAACTAATGCAGCCGTATTATAAACACAGAGTCCGGTGCACTGATTAGAATTGGCCATGTTTGCGAAATGAGGCCTGTGTTTTACATACAATTCACATGTTTTATAGCGAATCGTAGCGAAGACCTATTTAATACGAGGATTGGCTAAATATTCCTCTAAACAGCCGTGTTAGTGGAACCCTGCAAATTGGTGAATCTTTACAGCCCTAGTGCAATGATACATGAGATATAATGTACATGAGAGAGTAAAACAGAGATCGTACCTTGCGTTTCCAGACCGCGCTGATGGTGGACGGGGCTCGACGGCACGGAGTTGGAGCTTTCTGAAGACGTGTCTCCGTACGTGTCCCTGCCTGAAGCTACAAAAAACACAACGGTGCAAACACACACACACACCAGGCTTACACGGTGCACATGTACAACCTGCAAATGTTCTCACACACACACACGGCTCCTCCTTCAACAATGGCCTCGGCAAAATTACATTTGCATATAGATAAAATCGATTCACCTTCAATCGACTGCAATGCAGACCTATGCGTTTTTCACAATTCCCTCATTTTATGTAATACATCTCGCACACTTACCCTTACACACGGCCTGGTTCATCATCTGTACGGCAGGAACTCTCTGAATCCCGTTGGCCACAGAGCTTTTCCCCGCTGGGCCTCTCCTGCCTCTGTCCCTGTAAAGCACACAGGTCTTCAGTGTTTAAAGCCGAGACCTGATCTCGCCCAGTCCACACGCCAGACACCAGAACCCTGAGCTCCAGGCCGGAAAGAGCTAGAAAGTCAGCGTATCCAGGTTGTAATTTAATTTGTTTCTTTTTCAGTTGATTAGCAATCACAATCGGAGCTGTTGCACATTACAGAACAGACTGTGAAGGTCATACAGCAGCTTGTAAGTGCAGTTCAGTTTGCCTTGTAATTCTCTGTGCAGTTCGTAACTTCACTGGGCTTTAAGTATGGCTGCTCATTTTTGGCTTCCTCAATCAAGTAAGGAATAAAACGCTTCGGGACGTGCCGTTATAGGGAAAATAGTAAACGACGGGATGGTGTGATGCAACCCTGACCCGGAGTTGATAGTTTTCCTATAACAGCACGTCCCGAAGTGCTTTATTCCGCTTATACCACAGCAGTTTGCCAACGATTACACATTTTTACTTATTAAAGCACAACACGTCATACTTTTTATCCGTTTATAGTCATTTAATGTTGTGGAACGTCCACAAAACAAGTTAGTTCCTGTTCTCGCTTACGTTATAACAGCTATAAACACATTCCCTCACCAGCCTCTCTCTAAATTAATAAGACAAAAAAAAAAAATGCAGCTTTTCGTGTTACTGATAAAGCACAAAGCACAAACTCCTCTGTCCTGAAGACTTTCCCACGGCGGAAAGCTTAAAGGAACAGCTTTACATCTGACCGTTACAAAGCGCTGACACCGGAGTCTCCTTCTGTGAATGTTAAAATGGTTTTCTTTGTTAAATCCATTTATTGTTAGGCCTAAATTATGTGAGTGTCCGTCATACAAGTCAGTGCATCAGAGCATGAGGGTTAATATGTCTGTATCCTCACATCAAATGTTACAACGGGCAAAATCCTTTAACATGCCGCTCTAAGCAGCTTCGTACTCAGACCTAGGAGGCGTCTCTGTGCTCTGCCTGCAGGCTTTAGGAGTGTGGGTCACTAATATAAGGTGCCAGCCTCTTCCCGAAAGGCCACCTGCTACCACTCAAGTCAGCCAAACATGTTCTGCACCTTGCAGTGTGGAAATGGCCTTTTTAATTTTAAGAATTTTAAATACTTCTGGCAATCGTGAAATAAGGGAGGTTTAAAAAAAGTTTCTTAAAAATATAGCTATGTTATAATAACAGCTATAAGCATGAAGCCTCCTGTTATATTTGAATATGCTCTATAAATAAATGCATGATCCAATAACAAGATCATATGAACAGGTATGATGCAAATACTGATGCACGGAAAAAAAACTTGCTGGACATTTACTTGCTCCGGATCAATTCAAGGTCATTTGGACGGGAGAGTTTACAGACGTCACCCTGAGAAAACTAGCATCCAAATATGGCTTTAAACAAGAGTCTATCATCATTTCTTGCTCTCGCAGGTGTGTCAAGTTGATTTCTGATGAAATGTACCCCTCGGCATTGCTTTAAAACCTGTTGCTTCCTCATTTCTCCAGAAAGCAGCACACCACATCTTTTAGTGGAGCAGTAAAAAAGCTCCCTGCTGTTTTATATGGCCTCATTTACACATTAACTCTAATATGTTTGGCTCTCAGGAGGGCCGAATGTGGGGTTGTTTTTTTTCTTTACTATCCAGCTTTCAACAAGAAAAGCAATTACAAAAGGAAAAGAAAAACAACAACAGGTTGGTGCTTTCAATTTAATAAAAAAAGAAAAAGAAAAGTGCACAATTACTGACTAGCCCATCTGTAGCTTTGGACAATCTATCAGCCCCCCTGTCTATTAATTGAAAGGTACCACCACTGACCAGAACGGTTCTCTTCACATCAGTGACACTGACATGGTGGTGTGTGTGGTGCTGGTACAAGCACATCAGGTACAGCAGTGCTGTTGGGATTTTAAACACCTCCGTGTCACTGCTGGGTTGAGATAGACAGTCCACTAATCAAAAAATATCCAGCTAGCATCTGTGCTGTGGTCAGAAACGGACAGCTAGAGCCTGATTAACACACTGTGTATGGAAAATGATGAGCTTTCGTATCTAACTGTGCACCTACACAATGGACCAACAAGGTAGGTGTGTGTAATAAAGTGCACACAGGGTTTAAATCCCCCAGCAAAGCTGCCGCATCTGATCCACTCGCACCAGCGCCACACACGACCCAATTAATAGGGACTTTAAGCATTGAAATAAATCTGCGTTAATGCCACAGTTAAGGATAAACAACACGTCTGACATGACGGTGGAACACAGTGTTTGAGAATTAATGCTGAACTCAAAATGTGTCACTTAAAAACTAAGAAAACAAACTGCTTTATGCATTAGAAGAAGTTTTTACGATACCGGTAACATCAGGAGCAGATCATTTGCCACCGCCTTTGGGAAAGAGTGCTCCAAATTCTTTGCAAGGATAATTATATCTAGCGGAGATGTTTTTTGCCATAGCAGACCAACAGGCTGCAGAGGAAGGAAGCGGCAAGTCAAATTTGCTCACGTGCAAATAGCACAGGGTTTTTTTTTCCGGTCGCTGCAGCCATCGATGCTTAAAGCTGACTCCCTGAGACGACATGAGGAAGAAACCTTGAGAGGAACCAGACTCAAAAGGGAACCCATCCTCT
>JAOUQW010000021.1:2451292-2463838 GCA_028565825.1 Olivaichthys viedmensis | reverse complement strand
ATCACTGGAAAAAAGTCCTGTTTACTGATGAAGTTTGAGATTTATGGCAGTAACAGAAGGGTTTATGTAAGGAGACGAACAGAAGAGGGATTGAATCCACAGTAGATCAAAACAACAGTGAAACATGCTGCTGGATTTTCAATGTGCTCTCAGACTTCTGGACCTCACTGTATACTTGTATACATGTACTGCCCCTATGTGACAAATATTGTTTTGTAATGACAAACTATCCTAAATATTTTAAGTTGACCACAATTCTTTATGCAGCGGCCTAAAACGTGCTACATTTAGAACAAAGGAAACGGCTAATAACACGCCGTTATAGATATTTGAGACATCCCCAAGAGGGCTCTAAACTAGATTAGATGGAGGTTAGATCGTATATAAATGCAACGGCAATGACAACGGAGAGATTTAATTTTACAACTGAGCTCGTTCTCATCCGATCGCATGGTGAGTCATGAAGGAAAATTCCTGAATATCCCAAGGCACTCGGCTAGAGGTCGGAGGACGAAACAAATCGGCGTCCTTTATTTCAGTAAGCAGTGCATTAACCTCAGGCCATCTGATCACCAACAGACAATACAAAACTCTTAAATTCTGTTTTGTGAGCATACGGTGGAGGAGGGAAGCAGAACGTGGGGAATCACAGACATGCTCGTGTAAAAGAAAAGAAGCAACGGAGGGAAATCATCGGCACGCCTGTGACATTTTTTTTCGATAAGAGGATGGCTGTAATTATAGCAATTTATCATTCCCCGGACGCCAACAAAGAGGTGTTGAAGAGTTTATCTGCGACTCTAAAGCGACTTCCCTCAACAGTGAGGGGGCCCGGAGTGCAGAGTGAACGCCTCGGCCTTATTAAGGGCCGCAGGGCCGGTTTGTCCCGGGATCCCTCTTGCCAGCAGACTCTTTGCAAGGCCTGCATGAGTGAATACCGATGTCTTAATAGCAGGTTAGCTCACGGCGCAGCCCTCGTCGGCCCGTACACACACAGTGAAGGAGCTGTGGCTGGCATGGGAGAGGCCCGAGAGTTAAAACTCCACTGGCAGTGATGTATGAGGATCTCTGCTTGAAATGCAGCGAAGGCCGATAGTGAGAGGAAAATCATTTCCTGCTCTTTTAAAACCGGCGCAGCCCGGGACGCCCCCCCCCCCACAATCCTCAGGAGATAAAACTGGAAAGAAAGGATTAGATCAAGAATCTCTTACAAACCAAGCCAACAGACCGAATCATACATTTCAGAGTGAGGCAGTCAACAGTACCGTGGCTTTTCGGCTGCCTTCCAAACTGACACAGACTCAAACAGTGTGAGGTCTGACGAGAGGAAGCCAATAGAGACCAGGATTATGCAATAGTGGGCCGTGTGATTGGAATACGCTGGAATTTAAACCGACATCAGACACCTGTCTGTTCCTGTTTTCTTTTGCAAAAAAATCTAATCTAGCTATGAAAAGAAGGTGTAATTTCTTAATGAATACTTGTACAAAGGTTGTTTAAACCACCACATGGGTATATGTTAATGCTGTGATTTAGGGTCTCTATGATGCTACACTGTCTTTATCTTACCGTAAATAACATTTCAAAGGTTTAAAGTAATGCGGTTTTAACCTAATCTTCCACAGACAGGAATTTCAACAAGTGTTCCGAAAAATTTGTTTACTCAAAACTCGCTTCATGAATTTTTCAATCAAAGATATTTGTAAATTAAGCTCCAAATCTGTATAATTTGTCCTTTGAGAGATGGGACTACTTTTTCAGAGAGAAGAATTTGTGCTTCTTCCAATGTAGAGACGTAAACATGGAAAGCTCCTCAGTTTCGGCCTGATCGTGAATGGATCTGCCTCATCCCAAGACCTTCATTTTTTAAGAGTGCAACGGTTGGAGTTTTAAACTCACGTTATATAGTTACATAGTTTAAAGCCAGAATTCAACAACTGCCCTTAGACTTCTATTATAATTGAGTTTTGAGTAAACAGGTTTTCTCTTCTTTTCTCAGAACAGGGAAACAAGTCAAAATTATTGTCTGTCGTAATCAAATACACGCTAAAAATTCAGTAGATAAAAATTAGGTTGAAATATCGCTGGAGTATTCCTTTAATTTAATCTATCATCATCATCCCACACTTGACAAAGGCATTTCAATACAATTTCAATCCTAAAAAAGGTATAGATCGGTATTGACATGCTGATGCTGAATACCTGCCCAGGGTTTTAAAGAAATAGTTCAGTAGAAAATCTAATTTACACGGTTTTCCCCTCAGCCCGATGTACTCGATTAATCAAGACACGTTTCGTATCTGACGTTTGCTTCTTTATTTTTGCACTGGAGCTCCGAGACTAATGTAGCTAGCTAACAAGTATGGGAAGTCCGTCTCACCCAAAATCTTTTCCGCAAATATCTTCCTCAAACCGCATCCACTTCTTAAGTGACCTAAAAACACAAACAAAACTCCACCTTGTAGTTAAACGCACTAACGTTACGGGGGGCCATCTTGGACAACCAAAATCACTTTTTTCTTCAACGCAGTTTGTTATCATTTCAACCCCTAAGGCCTCACTTCCCAAAGTTTGAAGGTGGAATTCTACCGGAAAGCTAGAAGTTTGGCCAATTACTTGCTAGGTACCATGTGAACTAAACCACCAACAGTGGTAGCATTTGGCCTTAATTTTTGTTTTACATGGTTTACAGACATCTATGGTAATTTATTGTTGTTTATATTTCCTTTTCTACTCAAGGCTTCACTGTTAGTATGTGTTGTTTGAGGCGTTTCCCGCTACGACGTCATTATTACAAAAGGATCCTCGAGGACCCCATCCAATATAGTGTTGATCTAACTAGCTAGCTAGGTTATGTGGGTAACAGCAGTGATAGCATGTTGATATAACAACAGCTTATTTAATACCCAATTTAAGCTAGCTTGCTGTTAAGCTATTTATGGTCAGCAAGCTTTATTTAATACTTTAGCTGGCTAGCTATTAATGTTGAGCTAATGTATTCCAATGACAGCCCCTCATTGTGATAGAAGCTAGCTTATTTAATAGCAAGCTAAAACTAATTAATAGCTAGCTTTAGCGATCAGTTTTTACATTTGTTTAATGATTAAAAATATTTAGCAATTAATTTCATTCTGGCACTTAGCGAAGACGTGATACCACTCGACTTGCGCGTAAGCAACGTACTTAACCACGGTGGGGGTGATTTCAGCTCATGAAACAGTATCTATGGTCTAGTCCACACTAACACGGATAAATTTGAACACGCATCTTTTCTGATCCGTTGTGCCCTTCCATCAACACTAAAACGGCGTTTTTTGACCAACCAAAAACAAATCTTTCCGAATCTGATCTCTAAAGTGGATAAATCTGAAAAGGCCGTTTTTGGCGTTGTAGTGTGGATAAGGGAAAACGTAGCCTTTCGAAAACGCTGACGTATGATTGTCACGTGATCTCCACAATTCCAAGATGGCGGAACCCATTGCGATGCCGTTTTCTGTATGAGGTATTTTAATTTCATGCTTGACTGCTTTGTATACTAGAATTTGTATACTGCTTTGTACACGCTGTAGGCGTGCGAGAAAGCGTGTTATATGTTCATTGTCGCAGTCCGGTGGATGTCGGAGCGGTCAACAGCGTTATCAGCCGTACAACAAACAAAAATGGCCGAAATGACGTAATGGTCATGGGTAAGACACCCAGTGTGCATGCCCAGTATGCCGTTTTCTATCTTTTTTTAATCCCGTTGGATGGGAAACTTTTGGGAAACGGACTGAAAACGCTAGTGTGGCAAACACATAAAAACAGCGTTTTCAAATGTACCCGTGTTAGGCCTATGACATTAGGATGGACCATCTCAGCAATACGGCTCAACACAATGACTCCCCCCTTCGTTTTTCAGAAGCTTGACCTAGATAGAAGTAGGAACCAAGCACAGTAAGAGATTGTTCAAACAATTTACTATCAGCACATGTCCATTTGTACCACCAGACAGGGACTAAAAAAAAAAATCCACAGAGATCCAATGAGCTCATTTTGCTCACAGCAGGAACTGAACTGATTTGCTGCCACACTCAATTGCCGCTCACTGAAGTCGTAATGAGACACAGCGGTGTCCGAGAACACTTTCCCTGTGGGCTGTGTCATAGTGACTCCCCATCACCGCTCACTAACGTCGGGAAAAACCAGAGGAGGCGGCGAAAGGCCCTCACAAGTGTCCTCAATATGTCTTGTCCAAGCCCCCAGCCTCTGAAGAACCTCTACAAGATGGATGCGCCCCTTCCCTTGGAGCAAGAAGAAAAGCCAGAGAGATGCTCTTTTGAGCCGTGCCAAGAGCTGCATATTTCAGAGGACAACAAATCAAAACCTACTGCCTTTGATGGAAAAGCTCAAGCTTCTATACGCAGGACTGAACGCTTTTCGGAAAATGACAACAGATTTTTTTTTTCTTGTCTTGGACAAAAAGGGTCCTAAAGTTTGTAATACATTTTGAGACAATATGCAAATAAAGCAGAACATTTATTACACATGAGGGAACAGTGGTAATACGTGCACACCGGCACACGCAGGCTCACACGTACATGCAAACACACGCATGCAAATCTGACAGCAGTGACGTCTTCATCCCGCAAGCGAAACACCGTTACTGACTGGGTGATATCGAGAGATGTGATATTTTCAATGCTGATTGCTACAGTTCTTTAGGAATTTGTGTGCTACAACTTGAGGAGGGCAGGGAAAGGGAAAGACAAGGGAAGAAGAAAAAGAGGGAAAGAATGCACAGATTTCTCTTAAACGTATCAATCATCCTCTGTTTGAGAGCTTCCATTCGATATTTAAATGTTCAAATTATACAATAGCAAGACAATATGAAAGCCGACACTTTATTTCAAAAACCAATAAAACCTCCAAAAATGGACCAGAATCAAGGTTTTAGGATTTAAAAAAAAAAAACTAAAATCCGGTTTCTACACAAATGCGCCGACGCGACTTCCGGCTCAAAACAACAGAACACAGTCACACATGGGAAAAAAGAAAAGTGTGAATACTGTTTTGCATGGAAAGGAAGCTCCTTTGTATTAAGAAAGCACTTGCTGCTTTAGAATGACCTTTCCCAAGGCCTGACTGAAGCTCGGAGAACCTGGAGTCGACCAGAAGACTCCTCAAACGATCAACAGATTAAAAGTGCTATATATATATATATACACACACACACATATATATATACACATGTATATACACACACACACACATACATATATACACACACACACACACACACACCTATATATATATAAAATTATATTATTCCTAAGTGTCTTTGAAACACATCTAAAATCATGTCTATATACCAATTGTTATAGGAGTGCCTTTCTCTGCCTCTTCACCACCCAACTAGTCATGAATATTCATAAGCAGACACCCTGTGTTCATTAATATTCATTAGTTGACTAAATCAAGTTCTGAAATATCGTTGCTGCCTCTGACTTGTATCGGCCAGTTTGAGAGCAAAATCACCTCCAAGGCGACGAGAATTTTCAGAGTGGCCAGTTTATACTTCAACGCATCAGCAAACCTAATTGTAAAGCCATAGTCATACTGGAAATTTGCAGTTTGTGTCTCCTTGCGTCACAGGCGTGACCAAAGTGGCATCAGAAGATTGACGAGGGAAAAATATATATATAGTCCTCCATTTTAGTGTTTGTTAGCAATTTAGCCATTTGACTCTTAGTCTTTTAGCTGTGTCTTGTTTCACGAGCTTTACAAATGCAATTCCACTGTCCTGAATTAATTTAGGGCCCCATGTTCACCGAGTCTGATTTTATAAATTTACAGACGAATTACAAAAATACAAATGCACGAGCTACGGGCTAGTTACCTGAGGTAACTGGCAATGCCGCAACATTTTATTCAATTAATGTTACATTTTTTTATTTCTATATGTAATGTTTCGTACTTGGACTTGACCATTTAAAAGGTAAGCTCGCCTGTTGCCGTGGCTATTTTTTCATTCAGCATGAAAAACACTGCAACGAATCTCGGGAGCAAAGTGTCCATCGGTGGTTCCCTTCGAAAAGGGCCATTTGAAGTAAACGCTTTTCATCACTTCAGTTTGGAACGGCCCTACAGTAGGGCAGCCGGTCAATTGGCTAATTAATACTGTAGCATGCTTAATAAGGGAAGCATGTTGCACGTCGATTGAGTTTTAGCAGACGTCTCGTTTAAAATCGGCGTTTTGTAACTTGTTGCTGTTCAGATCCGAGTAGAAGGAATTGGAATAGCAGATGGAGGACGCTTATGAAGAGTTTCGTCCTTAGGGAACAAATAAATGGATGCATTTGCAGCGTCGGCGCCATGAATGGCACATTTCCCGAGGCTCTTTTTACTCGTCATTTCGAGACAGATGTGAGCTCACTACAAAGCCGTGCCTTCTCTTGAATTGCTCACTGTCTGTCGATTCCAGCCATGAGCTTGTCACAGTAAGTATGCAAATGCAATCTCTCGTGTGACATAGATAAAAGTCCCACTATCCGGATCACCCAGAAGAGGACGGGTTCCCTTTCGAGTCTGGTTCCTCTCGAGGTTTCTTCCTCATGTCGTCTCAGGGAGTTTTTCCTCACCAATGTCGCCGCTGTGGCTTGCTCATTAGGGATCGTACATCCGGATTTCTGTAAAGCTGCTTTGTGACAATAGCCAGGTTTCCATCCAAGGGATTTTATGCCAAAAAAAACACGTTCTCGCGATTTGAAATGTTTGCCGATGTAGGCGATGGAAACGGCGTTTAAATCGGTAATATTTTACATACGTCGACAAAACTTTTTTCAGCTTAACTTTAGCTGATGAATTTTGTGTCATGTGGCATCATTTATGAGAATCTTTCTTAGTTTTGAGCGAACTGACGTCTTTATTTGATGGGAAACTACTGCACATTAAAAGACAGTTTCTTGTAATGTCATGTGACAAGTCGCCGTCGTCTTATCAATGCTGTTCACTGTGGAAACGATAAGCAACTTGACGATATTAATCAGTGCTCTGCAGATCAGGTCTATTCTGTCCGTTTTAATGTCGTCACTTGCACCTTGATGGACCGACAAAGCAAAACCTGTACAAAAGCAGGTTTTTGCAGGAAGTGACATCATAATCGCAAAATCGAGCTGCCGGCAGAAAAGTTTGCAGACATTTTTAACGCGTTTTCATTTTATCGCTTATATAACGCACATAAAGTGGATGGAACCTTGGCTACGGTCTATTGTTAAAAGCGCTGTACATATAAAATTGAATTCAATTGAAAGTCTGTGATTCTGAACGGTTTGTAAACATAGAATTTTTGGCACGGCTGAACTGAAGAAACCAAGATACAAAAATAAAGGAAAAGACCAATTATAGCCCCTTTAAGTATAGGACAAGGACACAGATGATGCCCATCTGTGACGGCGTGTTGTTGCGGTGTGTTACAACACACTTCTATTTTCCTCCCAGTGCCGTCACATGCGAAGCGACTCATTAAACACTGAATAATTAGCACGAGTCGAATCTGGCGTGTGGGAGTGAAGCGGCGCGAATGGGATTTACAGAGAGACCTACTGGGACTTCCAGAAAAAATACGAAAATTCGGCCCCCGACTGCCGGCTACATATTTAGAGGTCGCACTTCCACTGTGGAAGAGAAAACAGTCTTTCCAAGAATCTCTAGGAATCCTTTCCGCTTTGTCAGCCGGGCCCAGCAGGATGCGTGTGTGCGCGTGTGTGTGTGTGTGTGTGTGTTCGGGGAAGGGAGTTTTTCCTGGCTAAACTTACTCACTTTTCTTTTCCTCCCTCAGAGCCACAACCGTGACCCTACGACAATTACTGAGACAACAGAGCCAAAATACGTCCTTAAAGCCCCTTTCTTTTTAACGCCTTCCTCCAGCAGGCCAAAGAAAAAGAAAAAAAAGAGAGAGAGAGAGAGACATAGAGAGAGAGAGAGAGAGAGAGAGAAGGCAGTCTGGCGCTGGGCCATCCGATCTCCCTCGAGCCAGGCTAGAAGAACCATCCACTCTGTCAACAACCGGATGTTTACAGCTTAGTGTCCCTAATCGCTAGTTCACTGTAGCATAAAGCCTGCGCAGGTCGTGCCATTTTCAGGCTCCATGCATAATGCAAATGGGACAAAGCAGATCAAGTACAATGTGAACACCGTGTACCAATAAGCAACAGGGACATGCTACAAGCTAAAGAGGCTGAGGTAGACATGGGTGCACATATATTCACATGGAAAACCAGGCATGACGCTTCAGTCGACACCTCACAAGGTGACGCAAGTGCTGCTTTATGCTCTACAACGCACAAGTGCATGCCGTCTACTGAGATTGTGCATTCAAACCAAACTCTCCAAATATTTTTGGATATTGAAAAGGCAAAGACGATACGCCTCACTGTGGTTAAAGTCACTGTGGAGAACACTGTTGCTAGGCAACTGAGAAACATGGACACGGCGCATAAGCTAGCTAATGACTGAGGGGAACGGTTTAGCTAGTTAGCACACAGCCGTTACGTCTTTGATACAGACAATGTAAAGACTCAGTGACGGCCACAAAACTGTCGGGAATATCAACATTTTCCTCAGATGTGTTGGTAAATGGTTAAGAAAAGGTTCTGTATGGCTAAAATGACCCTATAATTACACTTAGCATCAATCGCTAAACCGAACTTCCATGGGTTCGGCCATGTTGAGAAACGTCAACGTAATAGTGAATACTAGGGCTGTCAGAATAAATTTCACTGTCTGAATACTATTCGTATTTTAGTAATATTTACGTATTTGAAGGCAAAAAACCCACATTTAAAATGTTTAAGATCTCAAGTTATACTTTTAGTCAACTAGTAAGTGTATCGAAACACAAACTAACAAATTAACAAATTGAACTTTTTGCCTGATTTCTATGCGGATCCCGGATGGCATAACCCTGCGTTCATACCGACAGCAACGCGACAAAGTGGCCGGAATTCATTTATTTTCAATGAGAGCTGGCGATTTACAGCAACAGTTGGCGACGTGAGTTTAACTTCACGTAATTGAGGAAGTGGCGATCACCAATGGGGGCGAGGGACGGTGGTAATTGCATGGAACGCAATTCATACACAAGCGATTTCCTTTCAGAATTTACATTTTTAGCTGGAATACCTTTGGATGTGTGGTCAAAATGGGCAAGACATCTCATTTTTGATTGATTTGTGGTCAAATTGGTGATTTTGCATACGTCCATAATCGCACTAGCCTTGCGCTATCAGTGAAACCATGGTAACCGGGAGTAAACTAAAGCGAGGAACGACCACTAGCGACCAGCGTCGAGAGATTTGAGCGACACGAGGCGAAACGTCGCTGCCTGCGTGACCGCAAGGTAAAGAATGCGAAATAAAGCTAAATATCTGTTCATGATAAAACTATTACCTTGCCTCGTTTGGGGTTTTCTTTGCTTAAGAAAGCGAGAGAATTTTCCCATTTTTACGGTTTATTGACTATAAAATTATACGCAATGTTAAATTATCGGCTCATCAATATTCAGATGCATTTGAACACTGTGCATCTGAATGCACTATGCATCGTTCATGTTAAATTGTCTTGTAAACGCGTGGACACGACCGCATTTGAATGTAGCAACAGATTGTTTTCTTTTAAAAGTCGGTTAAGCCACAGCAGTCACTGTGTCGTTTTGAGTCAGCATGACCGCTCCTAGAATCACACGTGCTCCTTCAGTGAGCTGACAGTTTGCTGTGGATGAAGGTTTGCAGACCCACCTCGAAGCTGTACTCTCTGCCGTCTCCTGCCAAAGAGATCTCCTTCAGTTTGATCTTCTCAATGTGCACAACTGCAACATGAAAGAAAAAGGGGGGGGTCATCAGAGTTCTGCTGCTGCATGGCTCAGGAATGGGAAACATTATCTCATCAGCTCTGACTCGAGAAGATGACGATGTACAGTACCTTGGCTCGGAGGCATGCTGCTGAGGTGCTGGATTGGACATGACGGCCACGTTCTGCTCCCGTCGGCGTGTGGACAGAGCTCGTCCGGCCGGGAAAACTGACTCTGCTAAAGCATAGAAGAGTACAGTGAGCATATGAATACTGCAGGCTAGCCATGTGCAATTTACGTATTTTATTTCTTAGTATAACATCCTCTCACAATAGCTCCCAGTTTGGCGATATGATGCAGGGCAAAGCGTATGCAAATTATTATTATTTCCTAACTTCCACCCACTGTATCTTCCTTATAAATAGTTTCTATACGTGTAAAGTTGGAGGGAACTTAAATCTGTAATTGCTTCCGAACGCGGTTAATGCTGGTCGTGTAGCGACACAATACAGCAGTACACACTATGAATAATTATTGACTTTCTAATGTCTACATCCAAACTCGTACAAATTTCTCCCCTTTCTATGTAAAGTGGGCGGGGCTAATCTCGGGTATAGATAGATTGACTTCAAACTTTACTGGACGTTTAATATCGCACTCAAGTTCGGGATCATACAAACCTTTTTAATATTTTACACTCTGTTCCCTAAGGCTTTAAGATCTGAAACGCTAACAACCAACGAAAGCTAATAAGCACCGATTTGCAACATGAAATCTAACCTGGCTCCAGGTCTACTTATAGCCACGTTAGCATTTTTGCTTCAGCAAGGCTTCACAAAAGCACAAAGGTAAGTACGAAGTGCTCATACACACCCTTTATAAAATAAAAAAAAAGCATGGATCTGTTCCGGAAACGACAACAATCACTGGATGGGTGGCCTGATTAAGCGGCCCAGAACGCATGGGCCAACATGCAGAAGCATTTCCTCTCCATGGCCTCAGTGGTTTGTTTATCCACCATGTCAAGAAAAATTGAGCCCGACAGCCACATCAGCTAAAGGTCAGAGTGAAGGACATGACGTCCACGGCATTATTCTGAACTCCAGACACATGTATGGAGACGAGGGCAGTTGTAAAGAAAAGGAACACGAGGGCGCAAGCATTTAAAGGGACAACGGTGAAGGCGATTCTAACGTTGAGGCAAAGGAAAATAATCAACGACGGGGTGGTGTGATGCGGCCCTGATCCGGAGTTGATTATTTTCCCATAACTGCACGTCCCGAAGTGTTTTATTCCGCTTATACCACATTTTTTTATCCGTTTAAAGTCACATTTATGTGGAACGTCCGCAAAAGTTAGTTCCTGTTCTCACTTACGTTATAACAGCTATAAAACAGTCGTTCCCTCACCAGCCTCTCTCTTTTTTTCACCTCTCTCTCCAAGTTAATAAGACAAAAAATTCAGCTTTTCATATTACTGATAAACCGCAAAAAGGGAAAACTTCTCTGTCCTGAAGACTTTCCCGCGGCAGAAACTTTGCGCTGACACCGGAGTCTCCTTCCATAAATGTTAAATAAACCTCTTTATTATTTAAAGATTATACTCTTTTCATTGTGTGTCTGAATTCATGCCCTACTCTGTATTCTCTACAAATGGCAATGTGCATTATGGGTAATCTGTACCAGCTAGGGCGCAGCGTTTGGACCTAAATGCTGTGAACTGTGGAATTTAAGGAGCGCACTAGGAATGCTGAGCATGCCTTCTACATCGATATCACCACAAGACGCCCAAAATGATGTTTAGTGATGTTTACATGACCGAGTTCGCTCCATTACTCAATTTCACAAGCGCATACTTCATGACATGCTGAAAATTTACATTAGCCTTTTAGCCATCTATTCAACTCATTACATACACAAGTGGGCCACTAGGTACCAGGCACAACCCTAAAGCCCCATTTTCAATCAACACAGTGCCAGTTAAGGGAACCTTTTTAAGAACCAGCTCACATTGTCACCAGTTTGAGGGCTAAAACATAAAACATTCCGTAATCAGAGGTGACAGTTATACATAGCACACGGCGCAAAAATAATAACGACCGTGGAGGATTTTACAAGTTGTACTTCTGGCTTTGAGAACAAATTTTAACCATCTAAAGTCAAACCCTAGTGTCGACATACAGCACAGAGACACTGCCATAAACAATAATTACATGCAAAATGAGACAAGCTTTTAGCTATTTATTTTGAGTGTTTAGTGGCTCAAAGGTTTTGTTAGTATTAGCATTAGGCAATAGCAATGTAACTCCTATTTTGCTCGTTGCAATTGCCAGTAAAAGAGTTATTTCTATTATAGTTATTTTATATTTCTATCTATTTATATTAATTTAGCTTTTTTTTTTTACATTTAATCTTTAAAACCATCCGCACTGTTCAGGTATTAAATGGTGCTCAGGTGCAATTTACCGTGCAAAAGTCTTAAGCACCCTAAATAGGTGCTTAAGATAGGTGCTTAAGATGTTTATTTTATGTCTTCTGCATTCGTGTGTCATTAGAAAAGAGCAAATTTTAGACTTCCAGAGAAATTTGTACAAGTCATTTAAGAAAGTACTAGAGCACTTTTTAGATAAAAACAGAATCAAGACTGTTCTGGGATTTTACCTGCAGAGACAGAAGCGAGTGAGAGCCAAAGTTCTGCAGAAGAACCGTGGCAAGTTCTCC
>JAOUQW010000021.1:2436615-2447125 GCA_028565825.1 Olivaichthys viedmensis | reverse complement strand
CCCCTGGAGCAGGGAGGGTTAAGGGCCTCGCTCAAGGGCCCAACAGTGGCAGCTTGACCCCACGACCTTCTGATCAGTAGCCCAGCGCCCTAACCACTGAGCCACCACTGTCCAGTTTGTACCCGCAACATGAAAAATACATCAAACTAGATTCATGCTACGCTCTCATGGACTCTTCACCCTTCTGCCGTCTGGCACAAAAAAAGTGTGGCGATATCGATATCGCGATGAATTACATTGCAACACCTTTTCTATTGTTCTATTGCTGACTGAATGTTAAGACATGTTTTTGTACCGAATGTTTTATTTGCATGTTAAATAATTTTTTTTGCTGACTTTAAATAAAAAAATAATTGAAACTATAGTTTCTTAAAAGTTTTTTTTTTTAAATGCAGTTTTACTGGCACTTTGTTAGAAAGCCTAATTATTGGTGATGTATTTTCTAATATGATTTTATTTTTTTAATTTTTTTTTTTTTTTGCCATATTCTCTATCTGCTGAAAAAATATCCCCAAAAAATCTGAAAATTGACAATAAGTCACTTTTCTTTTTTTTTCTTTTTTTTTTTGGTCTGTGGAGCGTTAAATCTACCTAACATTATATCTATATTTATATTTATTTATATATATATATATATACACATAAAATTGATGTTAAAAGTTTACTGACCACCGTTTCTCCACCCCCGGAACGTTTTCCATGAACAGCAAGTTGCAACCCGGTTAGATTTATGAAAACACAGGAAGCGTGTCCGCGCAGTGAAGGCGTGAGAGTGGGCGATAATGTCTGCAGAACCGACGGACGGGCGCGCGACCGAACCGGTTGTGAAAACGGAAAACCGTGATGCCAGCCCGTCGTCGCGTGAAGACCCCGCCGCTGGCCATGTTAACGCCTGCGATTGGGCCGTGGCGTCACCCAGCAACGCAGCGGCGGCAGCAGCAGCAGCACGTGCCGGGAGCTCGTGCGCTCCTCCGCCACGTGGGCACGCAGCGGACACGGCTACGGACTTGTCCTGCATCGACGAGTCACCCGCTCAGCCCATACTACCAAGCTTCCCGGTTTCAGTCATCGCGGGCAAACCGCGCAGGTTCACCCCTCATTGGTACAGCAAGTACGGCGCGTGGCTGGAGTACAGCGCGGAGAGAGACGCCATCTTTTGCAAGGTGTGCCGGCATTTCGGGAACACTCTGATCGCGGACAAGTTCACGCGCGGCTTCAAGAACTGGAAGCGCATCCACCAGGCGTGCTCGAAGCACGAGCTGAGCAAAGCGCACAACACGGCGCTGTGCAAGCACACGCGGTACAACGAGTCCGTCCTCCGTCCGTCCGGCCTCCTGCATCAGCTCCAGCGGCGCCACGCGCTGACCCCTGGGCTGATCGAGAACAACCGAGATCACATCAAAGTCGTGCTGGACGTCGTCATGTTCTGCGTAGGGCAGCACGTCGCGCCTTGCATGCAGGAAGAAGGCGAGACGCAGTGCATGGGCAGCTTTAACGAAGTCTTTCAGCTGCTGTGCAAATACGACCCGAGGATTAAAAGTCGACTCGAGGCCATTCCCAAGAACGCGACCCTGACCGGTCAGGACATGCAGAACGACCTCGTCGACGCCGCGGCCTCTCTGCTGCTGAGACGAATAAAGCAGGAACTGCACGACACCAAGAGCACCTATTACGCGGTGTTGGCTGACGAGTGCACGGACCAGTCCAACAGGGAGCTCGTCGGCGTGTGCCTGAGATACCTGTACAGGGGGTCTATTAAAGAGAGAGTCGTGGGGTTCCTGGAAGCCGGCGACACGTCACCTGAAGGGGCGTCCGCTAAACTCGCCCAGATCTTGGAACCTTTTGAGTTGGACCCGGCCTTGTGCGTCGGCTTCGGGTTCGACGGCGTGTCGGTCACGTCTGGCGTGCAAGGTGTCTTGAAACGCGTCTTCGAGCGAGCAGTGTGCGTGCATTGCCACTCGCACCGCTTGAACTCCGTTCTGTCTGACGCCTCGAAGGCGTCTGGCGACTTCAGAACCTTTTCGGAAGCCGTCCGTGCGCTGTGTTCGTTTCTGACACGCGGTTCACACGCACCGGCTCGTTTTCTCGAGATCCAGAAAGCGATGCGGCCTGGTCGCCCACCTCTTGAGCTGGAGAGCGGTCCTCGTGCACACCCGAGCGCGAGATCAGACCCTGTGAGGGAGATACTCGGTGCGTTCGAGGTCGTTTTGGAAGCCCTGGCGGAGTTTGCGGAAAGTGGAGGACAGGCTGGACTCGAGGCCCAGTCCCTGCTTCAGCAAGTCCAAACCAAGAAATTCGCATTTCTCCTCGTTGCGTTTTCCAAACTTTATGAGCTGTCCGAACTCGCCACCCAGAGCCTGCAGAGCGCGGCGTTATCTGTAACCGAATGCGTCGATTCAGTCGAGTGCCTAAAGCAGAATCTTGCTCATTTGCGCAACGATCCGATCAGATTCGATCAGATCCTAACGGCGACCAACGAGCTAACGGAAAAGAACGAGATCGAAAACTGGGATGTTTCATTCTCAAGGAAACGGAAACTCCAGAGTTGGTGCGACGATCCGGCCGTATCTACGTCCTTCGGGAAATCCACAAGAGTGCGCTGCGCAGACGACCTGCGCGCCCTCTGGAACCAGATTCTCGACTACCAGATAACCGAACTCGACAGCAGGTTTCATCGAGACTCGTACCGCCTTATGAAAGCTGCAGCCGCGCTGCAAGCCAACAATGAACCCGACCTGGCAGAAAGCATCCTTCCTGTCGGTAAAGTCTACGGTCTTGACCTCTCGGACGCTGAGTTGTTTGCATTTTCTCAAGTTTTGAGGCAAACCTCAATGGGGCGGCGTCTTTCCCTAATGGAGGTTTTTGACAACTGTAATGAGGACAGTTTCCCAAACTTGCACCTTTTAATAAGAATCCTGCTGACGGTGCCGGTCGCAGCTTGTACAGCTGAAAGACTTTGCTCAAGCGTGAATAAAATCAAGACCGCTAGCCGGCGCACAATGCTGACGGCTCGCCTGAACCCTCTGAGTCTCCTGTCATTCGAAAAAGACTTGACGGACTCTTTGGACTATGATGAGATCATAGACATATTCTATTTTATAAAGTTTATAAAGCCCTTTATATCACAAGGTGGTAAATTCGAGTCCGTCAACCAGCCGTTGTTAACGTGGAAGCCGATCATTTCTGTTTAATTGCATTTCATATTTATGGTGACTATACACTAAAATTACAGTATGTTAGTTACACCCACTTTGGCTTGTCTCTTCTTTAATTGGCCATTTTATCAAGGTCCAACCCCCGAAATGATATGTGGTCAGCGCAGGTGCTTTTCCATTGATCGCCTGAGTAGAAGTGTGCATGGTGACCAAGATGGTAGGACCTCATAAAATGGCCAATGAGTGTAGCAACTTGGTGTATTTCTGGAACAAACTTTTCATTTCGAGTGTTCCGGTCTCAAATGGGACGGTATCTTTCCCATTTTTACATATCAACACTAATTCCAGGACTTAGTCGTACCCAAGGTTTGAATTTGGGGGGAATTTCTCTTATTTTTAGCAACTTTGGTTTACGTGAACGGTGGGTGAAGCTGAGCTCTGGTACTATAATTTGATTTACAGACAAATCCGAATGGCATAATGGTGATAAAAATGTTGTCCAGTTTCACACTGCGTTATCGAGAAATTATTTTCATTTAAAATTGACAAACAAGGAAAACAGAAGTCCTAAGGTCTGGCCACTCAATTATAGTTAGTTAAATTAAGCCGTTAGTGAGAAACTGAAATATCAAAAACTTTTTTGTTTTTATCCCATTTCCATGACACTGATGTTGAAAACTCCATATAAGAACACATAAATTGAACATGTTGTTCCACAGAAAGAAAGAAGTAGAGCCTCCACCTCCTAACTCCCAATTTAAACTCTGGTCATACCTATTTATACAACCTGCGTATGCCAATAACAAGATCCTAATATGCGAGAGAACCTTCTTGCACTGCTTTTTCTTTTTTCATAGATCAGGATCAGTTTTATGTCAGTATTTGTGTTTCACTTCATCCTGTATCTTGGTGCTCTTTAAGTCACAAGCCATTTATGTTTATTCATTTGGCAGACGGTTTTATCCAAAGCAACTTGGATTGAGCTGAGCAGATGAGGGTTATTAGACTTCCTCAAGGACTCAACAGTGGTAGCTTGGTGGTGCTGGGATTTGAACTCGCAACCTTCTGAGCAGTAGCCCGGAGCCTTCACCGCTGAGCCACCACTGCCCATTCATATGTGGATCTTGTGCCTGTTATTGAAACTGTTATGGTACAACATGGTGTGTTGCCTAGTCATCCAGGGGAAGCCTTTCATTTAGCACAAATGTTGTCCACTAGGGGGCGACGCTGCATCACAGCTTAACTTCAAAGGCGCCTCTAAACATCGCCCCATAGTGGAAAGCTTGAGGATAGCTTTAAAGAGTGGCCGGCTTCTCTTTATTACTCTAAAATCTTATTTCATATTACTCGATAACAAGTTTTCAGCCTTGCTTTAATAATCAACTGTCTGGTCTATAATCTTTGAAGTTTGGGCCCAACATTGGTGTTCGTCAGTCTTTGATAGCAAAAGACTGCTCACAACAGATCCCAGACCTCCCATTAGTAGTAAAAAGCTGCTTTGAGCCTTTCGTACAGCTGAAATTTGTATGGTTGCTTTTTTTTTTAACTTGCGCATCATGAAGAGACCTACCACAAAGCTACACTAAAGCTTTCTCTGTCACTTTAAACAGCTGGTTCTGTCTTGTAGATTTGATCAACGCTCAATCTTTAAATGAAAAGCTGGCTAAAGGGGTTTGGAGGTATGTGTGTGTGTGTGTGTGTGTGTGTGTATATATATATGTATATTCTGTACATTTTTGTTTCTTGATCAGTCCTTGTAATCACAATCTTTAATTATTAAATCGGTATGTGTTTAATATTTGTTGATTTGTTTTCCATTATGTTAAGCATTACATGATCTGTGTCTGAAATGGCACCCTGCTCTCGGTTCCCTACAAAACTGCAAAGTGCATCATGGGTGCTCTGCATCTCCTAGACATGGGATTGTGCTGGATTTTTTATGCTTTCAGACATCAGACATTTGTTCTAAAAAAATTCAAATGCAATATATGTTTACAAAGAAGATGTCTCCAATCTTGGCTATGATGTGGCTGTGGCTAAAGGGTAACTTCCCACATTTGCTTCCCACAGTTCAGCATCCTCACATTGTCACCTGCCTTTTTTTCTAAGAGTACATATTAAGCCTACTCTTGATTTGATGCTGTTCCTCTCCCTGCACAAATGCACTACTGTTATAGACAGATCATTCTTAATCAGAGACCTTAAATGACTCCTCTCCATCCGTCTCAGCCTTCGTTCCAAGTTGCCAAGTCGTACCTGCTACCTGAACATTTTTAGAGCTAGGTTACACCATCGGTAAGCCCACCTTTGGTTCAAAATAGCCGTGCTAATATAACTGTTTGAACAGAGGGATTTGGGTGCAGGTCTGTGGATATGTAAATAAACACAGGGGGCTATTTAAAAAAAAAAAAAGTACTTCACAGTTTCAGATTGGCCCCCTCTTCTCCCTTATGTGGTTTAAGCTGATGTTTTTTTATCCAGATCCATCCTGTCTGCTCCTTATCCTGTAAACATACCTTTTCATTCAGAAACTGGTTGGTTGAGAGCACGGCAGCGGTTATTACGTTTAACGCCTACCTTGAGTAAATGTAAGTAGCCGACATCTGTGTTAATGTATTTAGCCTAAACTTGGGCAAATATTTTGTTGGGAGTCCAACTGCGTGTCTGGAGAAGAACAAGAGCATTGTGCTTTTCTGGAGCATAAAGCACATTGCACTCCAATGTTGGCCCCGATGTTCAAGCTACGTTAATAGGCTGAACCAAATGAATAAATGTTTGACGGTAGGCAGTGTCGGGTATACTATTTGCGTCTTGAAACCGTGCAGCCATTTAGATTTTCTTTGAAGGTGGTTTTTGTGGAGGGGCTGAACCCACACTCCTCCTCCCTTCCTCTCTCTGTCTCTCTCTCTTTCTGAGCCCTCTCACCCTCTCATTCAGAGCGCCGAGGTTATACGTCACTGTCTGTGTAGCTATAAACACTCTGCTGCATCCGTCACTCCATCCAGCTGCACGTCTGCACAGTGGCTCGTGTCAATGATGAGCACAGTTGGTCCAGTTTTTTAGTTTATTTGTTACTGGTTTGTGAAGCTAGAGTGATATCAGTGTACCATCTAACAAAAGGTGAGTAACATGCATCTACTTTAAACTTCGTCTCAGAGACAGTGTCATTTAGAGTTGGTTGTTTCTCAAAGTAGGTCCTTCTCAGGGGTACATTTCAGTAATGTTGAGTTAGCAATTACTGAAATAAAACTTTGCATCAGTGTTTCCAAACAAGGTCCACAGGGACCCCCAACAAGCCTCAACCATGCAATCAAGAATACTGAATACCTTTTACAGGTGTATTAAGAGCTAGAAGAGAGCAATATTATGGACTGTCTAGGCGTTCCTGAGGGCTGGTTTAGAGAAACACTGCTCTACATCCACATCACTGTTTTAAATCAAGGGATCCATCTCAGTCTATCTCCAGATTGCTGAATAAATAATTTTTTTTTAATTTACATGGCTTTTTGGACTAATCACAGATCACGAGAGTTCTTCCCTGTTCTATTCTTCTCTGTTGCCAGATACAGTTTTGATGCCCTGTTGACCTATAATGAGGAAATGTTATTTGGGATCGTTAATTGTCTGTCTGTTCCTGACCCACACCAAAGGACATGATCAGGAGGACAGTCAAGCTGGTTTGTTACTATATTGTTTTTCTTTGACCATTATCTACCAACCTCGACCAAGTACTATAGCAATGCCCTCTTAACCGTGCTATTTTTTACTTGTTGGTGAAATTCTCCATTTGATTTTGGCACTGTTCTTCACAGTATTTGACTTGAGAGTATGTTTGCTTGATTTATTTGCCCTGAACTTCTTACATATTACACTGCAAATATAGACCTGTGGACAAAGGTTTTATTCTGGACTTGCAGGTTGTAGCACCACCGCTAACGACTTGGTATACATCATTGATGGCTCCTCGAGTCTGGGGATTGCGGACTTCAACACGGCAAAGCGTTGGCTCATCAATATCACCAGTGGCTTTGATGTGAGCTCCCGACACACTCAGGTGGCCGTGGTCCAGTACAGCGACACCCCACGCCTGGAGATTCCACTGGGGAAGCATCAGGACACCCAGAACCTTCTGCGGGACATCTCTGCAATATCCTACCTTGGGGGCAAAACCCAGACGGGACGTGCCATCAAGTTTGCAACTGACCATGTTTTCTCTGCGCTCAACCACACCACGAAGACCACCAGGAACCGCATTGCTGTGGTTCTGACGGATGGCCGGTCGCAAGACGATGTGGTGGACTCTGCCATGGAGGCCAAAGCGCAGAACATCGCCCTGTTCGCCGTGGGCGTGGGGGACGAGATCACCAACGCTGAGCTGGTGTCCATGGCCAACAAGCCTTCTTCCACTTACGTGCTGCATGTGGAGGACTACACCTCCATTGGGAATATAAGGGATGTGATGGAGCAAAAACTCTGTGAGGGTGAGTCAAGCTCCACTTTGGGAAACACTCGGTCATTTTTGAGAGAGATGATTAAGAATTGGGTTGTTTCTGGCTTGGAGGGTTACTGAGGCCCAACACCATCTAATCATGAAGATGATCTGTTGAGGATGATTTGGAAATGATGATAGCTCTCTTTGAACACTGTTTAGAGATGGAAAGAAGGATGAAAGACTGTTGGATCCTCTACCACTGGGACGGATGATTTTATACCGTGTCCTCTTTCATTGACACTTATTTAACACTATCATGCAGTGCCATAATTACCCCAGTATCTTTACCAGCAAGCACTGTGAATTTAATTCATTCCAAATGAGTGTCCTACCATTTTTTAAGGTCAGGTCCTTTCAGTCCATTCTTCCATGACACTTAGCCAGCCCAGATTTTTGTTTTGTTCTCGCTCCTCATACAGTTGAACCAGGCATTTAAAAGCTTCAAATCTTTTGATTATTTGGCTAAGATATATTTGGAGCTTAAACTGAACTTAAAACAGGTCTGACTGAGTGAGAGTCCTTGAGGACTGGATTGAGGCCTATGTTTTAGGTGATATATGATAACGGTCCATAAAATAATTTGTGCCAAAATGCACCAAAAACGGTACCACAGAACTGTGGATTAACTTATCCCATGGTCCCATTCCCAGAGTCTGTGTGTCCTGTGAGGATCCCTGGTACTGTGAATGGGCAGAAGGGCTTTGACCTGATGAGTCTGATGGGAATCGAGAAAGTGGCTAAAAAGGTCCAGGGATCTCTCATATCAGAAGGTGCTTACCTCCTGAGCCCTCGCCTGAACCTCACTCGCAACACCAGGTAACTTCTCTAAACATATTACTAACTTAAATACGGCCGGTGCACTGGACTGGTAGGATTGTCTACATATGGTTAGTGCATATTAATTCACCCAGTCATATTGACTCAAATGACTTTGACCTTCGTGTTTGACACATTTGCTTGTTTCACAGAGACATCTTTCCGGAAGGCCTCCCTCCATCGTATGTCTTTGTGGCCACGTTGCGTGTGAAGAACCCAGCTCACCGCATGAAATTTGATCTCTGGAGGGTGCTCTCTCAAGACGGGGTCAGGCAGGTTGCAGTGACCTTGAATGGCTTAGACAAGTCGGTCACCTTCACCAGTACCAGCACAATGAAGAAAGAGCAGACTGTTATATTTAATGACCGAGGCATTAAGGTCTGTCAGACCTCACAAAAACATTTTTTTGTATTTGAATGTTTCTCTTGTGTTTGATCTCTATAGCATTTGTGCCTTTTATGTAACTTGGCATGTAACTCAGCTGATGCCGTATTTGGTTCTTCTGTTCTGTTTCCCCAAAGAGGCTCTTTGACACAGACTGGCACCAGCTGAAGCTGTTGGTGAGGCCCAAACGCGTTACTTGTTTTGTAGATGACGTGTATGTGGAGGAGCAGCTCCTCGACAAAGTGGTCCCTATTTACGTCAACGGCAAGACGCAGGTGGCCAAAAAAGTCAATATAGAAACCACCGTCCCAGTAAGTGGTTCCACGAACATATTCTATTATTGTATCTTTAAAATCGCATAGCACATTTAGAAAGCCACTAATCTGTATACTGTCTGTCCAAACTGGGCTGGTTGGCGTAGGCCGGGGTTATACTTGCAATTAACTATGTATACATATACACAAGATGGCTAACAGATGTATCCTGCGTTCATTCGGCACATCGATTGTGCACGTTTACCTTGTTGTGTAAAATCAGAGGAAGTAGCTGAAGAAGATATTCCGGTGCTGCCGATGTTTCAGCTCTGACCTGAAGCCCTAGTGGACAGAGTTTCTAATCCTCCAGATGTATGGAATGTATGCCATCGAGTATGTGATCAATGACGCTCGCGTAGCTGCGGCTTCCGCACACGTACACGTAGTCACGCAGCAAGTATAACCCTGACATTTATGTCAATTGTTTCATTACTGCAACTTCTCGTCATTATCAATTGCCAGTTAACAGATTTTTCCACGTTTTTTCGTATAGCCTCTAAAGTGTATGTTGTTATCTTAAGGTTTAAATAACTGCTACTTTTACGCCCTGCTTTCATTGATTGTTAGCTGCATTAACCTATCGGCTAAGTCGGCTGTGTCCTTGTCTTCTCTTCAGCTCGTCCTGCAAAAGCTGCGGCTCTACTGTGACCCACTGCAGAGCGAGCGAGAGACAGCGTGTGAGATCTACACCGTGGTAAGACCACGCTCACTGTTTACCTACAGCTTCTGGCACCTACAATTTTCTTCGCTTTCTAACTTCTCCTTATGTCTCGTTTCTTTACAGCAGGATGACAGGGTGAGTCAGCACTCTAGATATGGATTTTAAAATGAGCCCTTTGGGTTCAGTGTTTGGTTTCTGTATGTATGTGAAGCATACTTGTGATTTTTTACCTCTTTTTTAGTGTCTTTCTGATCGCTCTCGTCCCGTGGAGGGCTGTGAGTGCCCCAGTGGTAAACCTGGCCCTCCAGGCCTACCTGGACCCATGGTGAGTCATTTATTAATAGATGAATAAATAAATAGATGGATAAATCAGTAAATTAAAAGATGCATCGTTCATGTGAAGATGTGGCTGTGACCTTAAACATTGCACTATTCAGAAAATTTAACCTGATGTATATTGTAACTCCATCTGCGTTGAACACAGGGTTTCAGGGGAGAGAAAGGACGAGAGGGACCCCCCGGCCCAGACGGAAAACCTGTGAGTATAACTTATATACACTCACCGAGCACTTTATTAGGTGCTAATATACTAATACTGGGTAGGGCCTCCTTTTGTAGCCCATCCGCCTCAAAGTTTGACGCGTCGTGCATTCTGAGATGCTTTTCTGCTCACCACAATTGTACAGAG
>JAOUQW010000021.1:2414249-2424485 GCA_028565825.1 Olivaichthys viedmensis | reverse complement strand
CACTTGCATGAAACAGCTGTAACGTACTGGTTTGATGAAATTGGATGAATGGAATTAGCGGCAGGGTGAAACAAAAGCTCAATATTACAAATGAAATATTTACAGATTTCATGCTGATTTCAAGACTTTTGTGGGAATTTCTATTAAATACATTTTCCCCATCATTATTGCTTACCACCAAATCATTAACAATAAGTACTGAATGGCCATTTGATTGAAAACTGAATAAACAAAATAAACAGTACTGCATGTATTCCCTTTTGTCAAACAGTTCTATTTTTGGAAGTAAGACTTACTTGCAGTTACTCATATCACTCTAATACCATTATTAGTGTGCGCTGCTATTAAATATCAGCTTTCGGACTAGTGTTTGTAGCGCTCCTGTGTACTAGCACTTATTCCGGGCCTGTGTTTATTTCTGTCTCTCTCTGTTCTTCCAACAAGTAGCATGTGCAGCTGCCAAATATAGAAATGCAATTTAAATGTAATGGAATTTATTTTCTCCTCAGGTAGCTGTGTATGTATGTGTTTGTACCACGTGTCACTATTTTTGAACATACGTGATATATATATGACCGCAGGCCAGCGTTTCTCGAAAGGAGGGCCCTCCTCGAAACCTTCCCGAAGGTTTCAGCGCGAATGTGGCTTGTAATTTGGCACTCGGGGAAAGTGAGCGAAATGTAGAATCGTACGGATATCTCTGCGCCTGGCTGTCATGGGCGTAGCATTTTTTTTTTTTTTTTTTTTAGATCTTAATAACAGGCTGCATCAAACTTCATACTCACTTTCCAATTAGAGCACGTGCGTGCTATCCTCGTGCATGTCATTTCTCAAGCGACATTTTTTTGCTTTCATTTATAGCATGTAAGCTTTCCAGATTTAAACTCTTAATTATACATGGGTTAATCTTGAAGTGTTTGAGTGCTTTTTATAGCTCAGTGAGGTCCATATCAGGAAGACACTTGTCAGCATCAGGGCCGGGCCGTCCATTAGGCTGTAAAGGTGATAATTTAAGCACCAAAAAAATAATATATATATATATATAATGCCCTTGGCCACATGTTACTCAAAAATATGCACATTTGAGAGCAATGCTTAGAGTGTACTAATATGAACTAAATGAACAAGTTAGCTAATGTTACAAAGGTAGATTCAAACGAATTGTGTGCATTTTAATGTTAACTATAGTTAACTCGGCTCAATAAGTAGCTAACTAATCTAGGTGTCTTGGTGCTTGCTAACGTTTTGTAAGCTGTTACACTTTACACATACAAAAGCGAGCATGACGTGTAATTCTTTTCTTTCATAAAGATACCTTCTGAAGGCAAAAGGCAACTTTTTTACTTCATTATTGCTTGGCAAATTGGAGTCTTTGGCTAAGATGTAGGCTATATTGTTTAATCCGTCTCGCTAACATTACTGAGTGACACTGCAAGTTAGCTGACGTTAGCTTGCTATTAGCTTGTGATGTTTTGTTTCACAGCCCTGCTGAAAAAAGTCATGAGAAAGCATTGGAGATTTCTAGTGGTTCCTTCTGGTTTTTAATGTGTTTCTGGTGGTCTGTAGTGGTAGTGTAGTGGAATGTATTGTTCCTAATGGTTCCTGATGGCTTATCTAATTTTATTCTGATGGTATTCATCTACCCATGAAAGAAGGCCCTATTGGGGTGTGGTGGTATTTAATAGTTACCAGAAATGTCACTCATGGAAACCTTCAGGAATCTAAGGGAAAGTACCTAATTGAAACCATTAAGCCGATTCCTATTAAGGTCCGTTACGTGGGTTGTAATGTTTTTTTCAGCAAAGAGTTGCTAGTTCGATATTTAGGCAAAATTAACGTTAACTCATTAACTGTCAAAATAATAATAAAAATACTTCAGTGATTCTATAGTTGTTTTTGTTTGTTTGGTCAATTTATGTTAAAGAGGCGCATTCTCGAGATCTTGTCTCGAGCCCCACAGATGCAGACTCAAGTCAGATCTGAAGACACAAATTGGGACCATGTACCCTTATAAAAATTCACTATTGCTCACTATGGTTTTTACTATGATACATTATGGTTTTTACTATGATACATTATGGTTTTTACTATGGTATCCTAACTATGGTTATATGTTAAAGCAGAATACTATCATGGTTTTACTATGGTATCTTATGCTAACTATGTCCATGACATAAATACTAAATTCTGTGGTTTTACTTTCATGCTTATGATAACTGTTATGTTTGTAATAGTAAAACTATGCCAGACTTACCATTGTAACCATGGTTGAAGCCATAAAACATGGCTATTGTGATTTTTGTGCCAAAAACCATGGTTAGTTAGTTTTTTTTAAGGGCATCTTGTGGACATCACTACCAATCAAGATAAGTAGAGTTAAGATCGCGATGACTGATTTACTTTGTGGTCAACATTCTGGTTTCTGATTTTACAGTAGTAATTTTGCAAGAGTGGCCAGTTAGCACGAGCTCATTGGAGGTGCTATCTTCTCCATCGTCAGAGTCTTAGCCAGCCAAGTTCTCACACTCCTCTGTGGTCAGACCTCTCCGACCCCAACCAGCACTTGTCTTCCTCAATATTTACAGCTATTACAAGATCGCCTCGAGTCCCCACCAGTTTCTTATTTTCTAAATGACAGGGTGTGTTGCTCGTGTGTTTAGCAGAAGTCTCAGGAAGGTTTGGCACTTCAAACGCGACATGTGCATGTGGTGAACCTCACATAAGGCGCCTCCTCTTTGTGTGCCCTGCTTTACGGGTAAACCTGACACACGTCGTCTGTGGTGTGTGTGGTTGCTGCAGGAGGGCAGAATAATTCTTAGAGCTCTGAGCATGATTAGCATGCAAGAGCTCCATCTCTAACTGTATATATTTGATCTGAAACGAACACACTGAGTAGTTTACAAGTTAGTCATAGAGATGAGAGCGTTACTTTTAACACACCTGTATGTCCAGTTGAGAACAACTCATTTTGTGTTACTTTTAACCCAATCAGTGTGTCATCGTATTTAACATTTTTAATACAAATACATGTTATAAATTACACAATAATTGTCAGATATGCTGTTGTTGTGGCCAAGTTGCATTATAATATGCAAAAAGGACAATAAAGGCATGTAGTTCAATTAAATTATTTCAATTGGATTCATTTCTTATCAAGTTAACATTGCCAAAGATTCATTCATTTATTGAAAGTTATAATTCAATAAAAGTTAAACTTGTATCTTGGATTTATTAGTGTTTCGCCAATATTTGCAGGCTTTAGCTCTCAATATGTTACTAGAATCATTTTGAATAATGCAACCGTAGTCATCTCAAGTTAATGGCTTGATGTTCAGGACACTTGTGTAGTTTTTGTCTCCCACATTTTAACCCATATTTAACACAATATGAGACAAAATGTGTTTAAAAAAAAAAAAGTGATAACACAAACAAAAAAGTGTTGTTAGTTGTCCAGTAATGCTGTTAAATATACTTTGCATAGGATGGATCTTGGAGAAAATAATCGAATTATCACAAGTACACATACTTCGCAATCAACACTTCTGTAAACTTTCAGTAAGATGGCTGCTTAGATAGTATACAGAAGGATGACTCCTCCATATAGCTTCTTTCCTTATGACGAACTAAGCAATGCTTTCAGTTCCTCCTTAAACGAGATGTTGAAATTTTTTTTGCGCAAACTGTTTTCCCTTCGATTGTGCTCTATTTAAAATCAATAAACTGCTTATTTAATGTTACGTTGACGTTTTTTTCTCTGATGCATTGTGTGCTCGTGTCTTTTTGTCGCAGGGTGAAAAGGGGGATGTTGGTGAGCCTGGAGCTGATGGACAGAACGGTATGCTGGTAGGTTGACCTTATAAACTTATGGCTCTCATGGTTCCCAGGTCAGTAATCATCATGGTGTCACTGTCATCATTGTCGTCATCAAGATTATTGTTCTCTTTTTATCCTTTCTGTCCGACATTTTTCATTGCAACTTGCACATTAGAACCATTTCGGCTTTCTAAACGCCATTAAAGTCTTTTAATTTGGTTTAGTCCTTATGTTCGGCATGATTCCACTCCAAATATCGGCATGACCACAGTGTTTACCCTGTGCCAGAACGCACTGCGTGGTTGTAGAGCAGCTCCTTTGCGGGCACACTGAAAATAAAGTTGATGTACCTCTCACGCCAGTCTGCATCAAACATCCAATCAGTTCTCATTAGCCTTCACAGTTACCACATAAATACAAAGGACGAGCCGCAAAATTCCAAACAGACTGCAGCTTTGCTACTGACGTAAGCCATACAGCTGGTGGATGAGGCCGAAGCCTAAACCAGCCACCATCAGAGAGAGAGAGCGATCCAACCTAAGTTGTATTAGGAGCTCTTAATGCAAATATGGAACGTCAAAGTGGCTTTGCGTGATGTCACTTCTCAGCAGACATATGCCTTCATGCTTCCTACCAGCAATGAAGGTTACGGCAAGGAAGGTTTTGCTATAAATTTAAAGCTTTAAATACTGTTAGCTGACATTTGGCGTTTATTCGTTTTGGCAGTAGTCTCTTGCGGAGACGTTTTGGCGGCAGAAAGATTTTTCTTGTGGCTTGCTTGTGGAAAACCAGATCTATGGAATCTTTTAGGTAGATGCCCGTTTCATGTCACATGCCCAAAGCACTATTTTGAGACCGAGCGTCTTTGTGATTAATCCGGCGGTTAATGCAGACCCTCTGCTCAGCTTGTGGTGAACCTCTGGATGTTCTCTTCCCATTTCCTGTGGAACACTTATGCTAAGCCGAAATAACAAGTCCCATCAGGTGCAGGGGAATATTTCCAGAAGCTGATTTCCCAAATGTCAATAAATGTGCCCTACCTCAGCTCACCAAGTCTATCTGGGAGCTCCCTCTTTCTCTAACCAAAAAAGAATGGGACTCATTGTTCACCCAACACACCCTTCTCGTTTCGATCTATGGGCAGTTTATGGAAAAGGCTTGATGAGGCAACGTTCTGCTTAATTGTTGAAAAGTGCCGCACTCATTCGCTCGATATCTCGCCCGGGTGGTGCTTCCTGTTTACGCCAAACCAAGCCGGTTCATTTGCAAGAGAAATCTTTAGCATCTGAGTGTTCCCGAGACCGTTTGGGTGGGGGAGCTTTTGAAGCGAACGCGACCTGAACGGCTACATGAATGTGGCGGTTTAAATTTTCTCTCCCCAACGATCTTTAATCAAGACTCCCTTGTGTGTAATTACTGCTCGAAGGAGGGAAAGCTCCACTTGCCGGAAGATTAAACAAATAACAAGCATCTGGAGCAAACTGAACACCCAGAAACCTAGACATAAGAAGGCCCATTATTGAGTAGCATTTTTGTAGCCTGCACACACTTTTATTTAAAGCACAGAGCTGAGTAATTGCGGGTTAAGGGTCTTCCTCAAGGGTCCACCACTCTGGCAGATGATGAGATTGGAACTCACAACCTTCTGGTCACTAGGAAAGACCCTTAACCACTGATCTACCCCTGCCCACTGTTTCCTATGTATATGTTCATATATTACTCTGTGTGGACTGTGACTTCTTAGACTGTATTTGTGTTTATGTATGGAATGTGGTTAGAACTGAAGGTTACCTGCATTCTGGTATCGGCATTTTGCAGGGTATCAGAGGATTTCCGGGTGAAACGGGGCCTGCTGGACCTCAGGTGAGAGTTTGCAATAAAAATCTCAATACCAAGAAGGACTACTGTGTTTCATTGCACTCGGAAAACGGGGAAAGACGAACTCTTGACCCGGATATATGTAACGGAATCACCAAAGTCGAAATTCCCAGTCGGAAACTGCCTTTGCATCAATTTTTCATTCATTCATTTATCTTCAGTAAGCGCTTTATCCTGGTCAGGGTCGCAGTGGATCCGGAGCCTATCCCGAGAACACTGGATGCAAGGCGAAAAACACACCCTGGATGGGACAGTCCATCGCAGTGCATCACACACACACACATTCGCACACTCATTCACACCCAGGGGCAATTTAAAGCAGCCAATCTACCTACCGGCATGTTTTTGGGAGGTGGGAGGAAACCGGAGTACCCGGAGGAAACCCATGTGGACACAGGGAGAACATGCAAAACTCCGTACAGACAGTAACCCAAGCTCAGGATCGGACTCCGGACCATGGAGCTGTAAGGTGGCAATGCTAACTGCTGCTATGCTGCCCATGTCAATTTATTTTTATTTTTACTTGAATTATTTGAAACATAATTCGGGTGATTTCGGCTTAACAATATTGGATGGAAGTCTTTTTTTTCTTCTTCCCCCATGCAGTATCCTACTATCCCTCTCTTGTTAACATCACAAGAGAATTGCAAGTGGGCAAAAGGTGTTGCGTTATTGAGTGACAATATTATTTCAAGCACTTGATGCTCTAGGTGGACAGATAAAGGGTTTAAAAGAAATTAAAACACCGTCAAATACATTTTTTGGACCAGGGCAAAACACAATCGCTCAGTAGAATCATGTTTTCCCAAGTAGAAACCCTTAAACGCCTTCAGATTGGAAGTATCCCTACTTAAAAAATATCAGATTTCCGAGTACAATGGAACATAGCTTACCTTGGCCTACTTTATATTGTTCCTACAGGCTGGCCATGACTTAAGCATGCCAATTCTGTGGTGGTGTTATTTGTGAAAGCAGCGTTTATCATGTCATGAAACTGTAACAGGGCGAAAGAGGCTTGACGGGGCCACCAGGTTCGACGGGACCGAAAGGACCTCAGGTATGTAAAAAAAGAAAGAAAAATGTTATTTTTTTGAGGTTGGAGAGTATTTTTCTGGCTAGATTTGGAGCTGAAGATCTAGTTTATCATCACTGATGGAGAACTGTAGGCACAGTACTAATAGGACGCTGCTGCTGTCTGCTGGTGTGTTGTAATATTGCATCTTAACTGGTAGCTACGGTATCATATCTGTCATATTTTAATCAATTGTATACTGACTAGATTAGGCATGGTAGGTTATCAGGGTGAGTTTAATGTAGACAAGCGTTCAAAAGTTTGGAATCACCCGTCATATTTTATGAACAGTCATTATTCACTAAACTCTTATACAATGTCGTAGATCTAATATATCTAATATAAACCAGACACCAAAAGGTCTTTTTAGAGGTTTTGTTTGGTATTTAAAGTATTTTGGGAAAACGTTACTTAAAAGTCATTTAAAAAGTTAAACACTACAATCATATTACAATCATTTTATAGATGGATCTGAATAAAAAAGGAGTTTATATTACTGAAGATATTAGTTTCAAACTTTTGAGTAGGGATTTCATACTTTTGAACGCTAGTGTAGGGCACTTGAGTGAAAGCAAAAATTAAAGTAATTTTAAGAGTCTGGTTGCTTTGTTTTTCTCTGCCAGCATCTCGGTTTCACTTCCTGGGACTGTCTAAAGGGTGTGCTTTTTTGATGTGGTTGATGTGTGATCTGTTTTGAATGAATAAATGCAGTCAAATTCATACTACTTTAACAATGTACATATATTTAGTTTCTTCTAAATCGAGTATTTGTTCAATTTTACGCTGTATAGGCAACTGCCTAGGGCCCTGGCGTGGTGAAAGGGCCTCTTTGTGTTGCCTTTATTCTTTATTTATTACCTTATTGCTGTTGTCTCAATGGTGTTCAAAGATGTGTGCATTTAAGAGCAATATATATTTTATATTTCGTGTCATGTATGCACTGATTCTGTGGGTGTTTTTGTGTTGGGACATATTTTCTATTTAGGGGTAAATTTTTGTCAGAGGAGCCCATTTTCAAGATCTTGCCAAGGGTCTCACAGACCCATGGGCCGTCTCTGAATAGGACAGATGTATTGGTTTAGCATATCTTAATTAATGACTTCATTACAGGGACCCCCAGGCCCAGTTGGACCACCCGGTCTAGAAGGTCCAGTTGGTCCAAAGGTAATTTCTCATAATGTAAAACAAATACGAATGTCTGTGTGTGACAGCGAGAGACGCATGTGAGATGTATGTGCGAGTTGATTTTCTCTGTTCTGAGTTTGGGTATGGAAGTAGTAAACATTTTCTCTCTTTCAGGGGAACTCTGGGCCTCGAGGGCAGGACGGCCTCCATGGGGCACCCGGCTCTAAAGTAAGTACTTGAACATTACTTTGGGTTTTCCCCTCACTTAAGGTGTGAAAACAATAACCTTCTTCCTTCTCAGAGCTTAGGAAATTACTGAATAGATATGATCACAAGTATTCTCAGAAACGTATAGTCAGTGGTTGAATTGTAAAATATTTTTAAGTAGAATGGTGGGTTCATATGAACTATAGTGGACGCCAGATATTTAGTTACATTAAAAAAAAAACCCATATAAACCAGTTAGTTAGCTAGGTAGCAAGCTTACTAATGTAATAGCCTAGTTAATGCATCATAGCATAATTAAATTATTAAGACAATCTGCCAAGATTATAAGGTCAAATTTACTGTCTAACTCCAGACATCTTTCACAGGTTAATGCTAGTTATCATACCTTTTTTCCCCCATATATTTTGTTGTAGTGTTTGGCTTTGCCATTTCTGAAGATTGAACTATAGCGCACCGCACCAAACACACCGCATCAAACACACCGCACCAAACACCGTACCAAACACACTGCGCCAAACACTGTGCTAAATACTGCACCAAACACACCGCACCAAACACTTTGCGCCAAAAACACCACACCAGACACCGTATCAAACACACCGCACTAAATACTGCACCAGACACCGTATCAAACACACCGCACTAAACACTTTGCGCTAAAAACACCACACCAGACACCGCACCAGACACCGTATCAAACACACCGCACTAAATACTGCACCAGACACCGTATCAAACACACCGCACTAAACACTGCACCAGACACTGTATCAAACACACCGCACCAGACACCGCACCAGACACCGTATCAAACACACCGCACTAAACACTGCACCAGACACCGTATCAAACACACCGCACTAAACACTGCACTAGACGCCATATCAAACACACTGCACTGCATCACCAGTGGAAAAAAAGCATGTATTTCTGCATAACCACCTAGTCAGGAGGTGCTGCTTTGCCCCAATACTGATATAATCAATGCAACTTGATGTAAAACTCATGGATGGAATCATACTATAGGGCTGCACAATATAAATTGTTTGTTAATCATTGCATTTGCACTACAGATATTGCAGAAGCCTACAAAAGGCAAATGAGCCCTACTAAGCTGTATTCTGTGTGCATTCTAACCAATCCGAGACCAATCTTGATTGTTTTTTGTGGGTTTGTTGATCAATTGTAGCATTGGTGTGATCCAAAAAAAAAATTTTGGTCAATTTAATGCAGGCCAATCTGTAACATGTAAGATTATCGGCCCACAGGTTTGTTTAAATATATCGCAAGCCATATTGCAGTCGCAATGTGTATCAATATAATTACAATACGCACAATATTTTTGCCCATATCATGCAGCTCTAATCTGCAGCGATACCGTGATTACATTCATTTAAAGTGTATGGACACTCAACACAACTCAATTCAATGTTTTGTTAGGAATTTGGTATTGTGTGCTCAAAAGCCAACACAAAACAATTAAAACATGCATCCATAAAACAAGGACAATACAATTTAAAACACAAAGTGGTAAAAAAAAAACTTCAGTGCTGAGAAACAATAAAATTCATTATTGTAAAAGTTAAAATCAGAATCAAAGGAGGTATGCAAGGGGGGTGCCACGTTTTACAAGCGGAATGATTCTTATATATATATATATATATATAAATATATATATATTTTTTAACTAGGGGGACGCATCCACTTTCATCCCCCCTGAAATCAAGCACCGTCTTATTTGAGTTCACTTTATACTACACTCCTCTGGCCTGGAGCCAGAAAGGAAACTTGTACTGAGTGTTAAACGTGTAGTTAGCGTAACAGTGGAATGTTTTAATGTAGGCTCTAAACATAGGAGCTGACAGATTAGCTTTTTTTTTGCTGCATTTTTTTCCTCGAAAATGTCTCTCTAACCCTTTAATGGTCTGCTCTACCATTTGAGAATCTTTTTTAGTAAGGATATTTTGTTGAAAACAAAAACGTGTTTGAGGTACTTTATGACTTATGAACTAGTTTTTAAAGTTTTTACATTTTCTTTAATTTAATCAAATTTTATTATGTAATTTTTAAGGTATTTTGATGTAATTTTATATACAAATACACAAATTTTTTTACACAAC
>JAOUQW010000021.1:2380304-2393789 GCA_028565825.1 Olivaichthys viedmensis | reverse complement strand
GCCTTTCTGTCAGCTCCAACCAGTCTGGCCATTCTCCGTTGACCTCTCTCATCAACAAGATCCGCAGAACTGCCGCTTACTGGATGTTTTTTCTTTATTGTACCATTCTGAGTAAACTCTAGAGACTGTTGTGAGTGACAATCTCAGGAGATCAGCAGTTTAAAAAATACTCAACAGCTCGTCTGGCACCAACAATCATGCCATGGTCAAAATCACTGAGATCAAATTTTTTCCCCCATTCTGATAGTCGACATTACCTGAAGCTGCTGGTCCATATCTGCATGATTTTATGCATTGCGCTCCTGAAACACAATTGACTGATTAGATAATTGCATGAATGAGAAGGTGTACCTGTTCCTAATAAAGTGCTCGGTGAGTGTAGCTATTATAATGACAGACTCACTTTATATTTACAATGATTTCACAATGCAATGATGTGATCATATCAGCATTAGTGACACAAACATCAGGGTTTGTTGGAAAAGAAGCCTAAAAACAGTCGTCCTACATTAATTCATGACTATCTGAAGGCAAAAATGTTATTATAAAGGGCACAAAGATATTTTTCCACCGTGAGAAACTAACACCGTCCGATTCGGGCTGCAGCGGCGTTTTAGAAAGTGTTTGTATCGATGAGTTAGCACTAGCGTTTGCTATGACTGCGATTAGGATCACTGCTGTATTAAACAGTCTAAACAGCGTCTTCTTCTAAAGACCGACTAACGAAGTTGGCGCCTTCTTCTAAGTTTAAGGACATTTAAAACGTTTTTTCCGTACAACAACCGGAAATAAGCAACAACACTTGGTGGTCGAATGTTATGAGCTGATTTGCGTATTACACGCGATACAATCTGGCTGTTGATAAAATCTGTGTGAATGTATAACTGATTGGATTCCACTGTGGGTGGAACTTCTGCTTCTGCAGAATGTGTGTGGGATTTCAGAGTGGGGGATTTCTGAAGCATCTTCTCTCTCCAGTGAGCTCACTTGACGATGCTGTCTGTTTCTAAATCTGTATGCGCGTCTGTCTGTCTCTTTCTTCCATCTCTCACTTTCTCTCACCTTCCCACCCACTTTTTCTGTCTCTGTCTCACTTTCTCTCACATTTTCTTTCCCTCTCTGTCTCTCCCTCTCTCGCTCAGGTGTTCAAGCCGGTTGCCGTGGACGACGTGCCTCAGAGTCAGGGAAGTAGAAGACTCATCAGCTTCTCTCTGTCAGGTACACACCGCCCGATGGATGCTGTATGTCACCATAGCAACTCACGTGATCACTCTTTCCAATTAACAGACAGTGATTAGGTTAGATAATATTTTCAGTCAGCCTCCTGAGGCACGCTGTTATCAATCGCCACTCCGATCTTTCACTTACAAATCCTAACATGCCGCCTATTCCCCCCGGTGAAGGGCAACATAAACACACTCTCATAAACACTTCCTTTTTGGCAGCGATAAGCCGATCGTCTGAGCCAGTAGCCAAGTGCTTTTAAAACTTTTCAGCTTTCTGTACCTTAGGCACTTAATTTGCTTGACTTCTGAGTGAAGCCAGTCTTTCTTGTGTGTGTGTGTGTGTGTGTGCGCGTGCGCTCAGATTTCCAGGCCACGGGCTTAAAGAAGGGCATGTTCTTCAACCCGGACCCCTACTTGAAGATCGCCATCCACCCGGGCAAACACAGCATCTTTCCCGCTTTACCCCACCACGGCCAGGAGAAAAGATCAGGCATCGTCTGCAACACCGTCAACCCCGTCTGGCAGAGAGAGGTGAGGGGATACGACCACACATATGCACAAACACAGACATACACATAAAGGCTCGAACTCAGGTTTTCAACAGCAAGTCCTTTGGCATGTCCTTCTCTGAGATCTGAGGTATGCTCGTTAGGCGAACGCTTGTTGAACGCTTTAGTGTCCTTGCTACAAGCAATCAAATTTCCCCGTGATTTAATTTAAACCATGATTTGCAAATTACACGTATATAACAAATGCCTTACAAGGCGAGTAGGCCGTGTGCACCTGTCTGCTGTCTGTATGCATAAACCCAAAATCTAAATAAGTTAAATTCAATGAATACATGTGTAATTGGTAATTGGATATCACTTTATTTTTTCTCTGCACTTACTTTTGCATTGATTGTACAAACCAGTGAATCCTCTCTGATTCTCTGTGTGCTTTGTATCACTGTGCCTATAACTGTTTTTTGTAAGATGCTCTGGATAAGAGTGTCTGCTAAATGACTTAAATATAAATATAATTGTTTATTTTTATTTTTAATTATTGACCTTGCCTCAAGAATAGCCAGAAGGTGAAATGTAAAATTTTGCCAAGGGAGAGAAACAGGTCAGGGCTGCCACTGGAAGCACCTGGTTTTTTGGGTTTTAAAAAAAAAAAATGGTCAAATGCTGAAAATGTGCATTATGACCTATAAATACCCAAGAGCAAATATATGCACTTCTGGATTAAGTGCAGTGTACACAATACTGTAGAGTGCATAAATGTCAACAGTGGCACATTTTAATCTTTCGTTCACATGGTACTTAACATTTTAGGAATTATTCAACAACTGCACATTAGTATGCTTTGTTTCCTAAAGATTTGCCCCGTGGTAAAAAAAAAAACTGGCATTCCACTTCAAAGACACATTATTAAAACCCTTAATAAACAATATTCCCTCAGCCTTATTAACTTTGCCCTGTGGTTAAATAAAAATGTCTTTCCACTTCAAAGACACCTTATTAAAACCCTTATTAAAAGAGATACCCAAAAATTAGCGAGGATATTTCATTTCATTTCTAAAAACAGTTTGCATACGGTGTTTAATTTGCAACAACCTGTCCCCACGGCTGCCGTGACATTGAGAAGATGGTGAGAATGTGGCAAAGCTCCATCAGAAACACTGTTAAGAATTCTAAAATAGTTTACTTGGTCACTGTGTTCATAATGTTAATGATAATAAAGTCTTTATTATTATTCTAAAATAGTAGTAAATAGTAAAACTGAAGAAAACAGGTGTCTAAACTTTTGAGCAGGTGTGTCCAAACCTTTGACTGGTACTGTATATTTTAAATGCTATTCAAATTGACATTCAAATGAAATAATTAAACCCAATAAAAAAATAATACCCACATTTCAACCAAACTGACTGGCACCAAACCCACTACCAAGATTACGGAAAATCACATTTCCATGGAAACGGCCAGTACACCGCTAAACTTCTCATCATGCACTGGTGGTCCCACGAGGTGGTCTCTTCTCACAGGCGTGCCTCTTCATCCTGTTTGCTCAGTGAATTGCTCTGCTTATTCTCATAGGTATTTTTATTTATTTAGGACACTATACAGTATGTAATAATACAAGAAGGTTTTAGGACTTTAATAAATGAACTATTTAGGGAAACCGCGTGTAATATCATATTGCTACGATATTACAGTATTTTGTTAATAATAGTGATGATGATGGACTTTAAAATCAGTGTATAGGGGTTCCAGGTTCCAGGCTGGTTTTGAGTGGCCACTGGGCTGATTCTGTCAGACAGACCTGACAACCCTGGCTTGAGGTCCAAGAGAGCATAATTGGCCCTGTTCTCTGAGTGGGAAAGGTGGTATTTTTCTCTCCAATGTCTGTCAGAGCGACGCTAGCCAATAGCAAGCATCTGTAAGCGCTTGTCTGGGGGGAAATTAGGTCGATGGGGAAGATAGACAGAGGGGAGCGTGTGGAGGAGGAAATCATTTCCTTTCATTCTTTCTATGGGGGAGTGAAGAAATGAGACGGCTTTATGGCGTTTCATGGTGTGCGTAAGCAACTCCGAGTGTGTTCAGCTGTTCTATGATGCTGTACGAGAACCAGCTTGAAAGGATGGAGTGGCTGGCATCATGTGTCTCAGAGGAAGCCAGTGGGGTTGGTAGCTGTGGTGTGACAGGGGAGTCTTGAATAGTTGGTGGGGATTGAATACGACTAAATTAGTGGAGAAAACTGGGTAAAAATCCAAACGTCAGACACCAAAGTGCCTGTGCTGATTCCCTTCCCCCACACGGTCTCTCGCTGCACACGGCGCATGTCTTATTGATGCCTTTTATTGGTTGGAAGGCTTGCTGTTGTTCTACTCCAGTTGTGTCTTCTCCGGCCTGAAAAATGATCAGCAGCCTTCACTCAGCCTCAAAGCGCATTAGATGGGAGGGATTCGTCACGTGAGCGATCGAAGCACCCGGGGCTGAGAGATAGCCCTGCGGGGGGAGGAGGGGAAAAAATAGGTCGACATGGAGAGATGTGGAAAACGAGGAAGATGGGTAGAGAGAGAGAGAGAGTGTGTGCTGGAGGGGGTGTGGCGAGGGGGAAAAATCATCTCCTTTTCATCTTTCTGTGGATGGGGAGAAGAAGTGAGAACGGCTTATTGCCGCTTGCTTTGGAGAGCGACCTCACCCACGGCTCAACCTCCCGCTCCTGGTACTTCATCTCGCCATCTGCGGCTCATTTCACACTTGCACATACACACAGGCGTGCACATGCACATACGTACACACTCTACACACACATACACTTCTAAGATCGGCTTATTGTCGATGCATGGAAAAGGTAACAAAGCATGAAGATGACGAGGATGATGATGATGTCATTCTCTGCTGCCATCTGTTTTGCGCAGTTAAAGGTTGGTTAGGAGGTCATGTGATCTTCTCTTGCTTAGATCAGGGAACGAAACGAAAGCCTAGTGGCCTCACTAAATAGAAGAACAAAGCGCTGACATGGCGTCTCCGCCATAAAGACTCTCGAGGGACGAAAGGGAAGACAGAGAGGACAGGCATGCTGGTTAGCATAGTCTCCCAAGTTAAATGACTGAAATACATTGTTTGTAATATAGACAGTAGGAAATACATACTTTGCTTTATGCATATAGCTGCAATAGGTTGCAAAAGTCGATAATGCATAAAGGACTGTACGAATTAAGTCAACATCACAAGTGTTAGTCATTAAGAGGCGACAACAATTAACACTGGGCGCTACTCATTACTGTAATTGTGTTTCCTCATTTGCTTGACTCGCATCCCTTCTTCGCATCGTAGCTCCGCCCTCTGAGGACACGAGAAAAGGATGCAAGGACAAAGGAACTGACACCAAAATCGACACCAAATGAGACCCACTTTACAGCTTTGCGTTGTCCGTCACTGGGCATAACACATACACATACACAACACGATGTGATGAGACACTGAATTAACAGCAGTCAGAACATAATTGCACATGTATATTGCATACTTAAATGTTGATGTTCTAACCTATCTAAGATTCTACTCGATCATTATTAACTCATCAACTTGTGGGCATGGTTTATGGAAATTCGGGCACATTGTCATTGTAATTGACTTTGATCCAAGTTTTTTATTTGTGCCTACTGTTTTTAATTTGATTATTTTTATTCTTTATTTAATTCGTAGTTATATTATTATCTCATTTGTGTATCCTCGATCTGGAAGCCTTCTCTCTCCTCGATCCCTCTGAGTGCATTCAAAAAACTGATACATCCTTAATTATGGCTGACTTTGATCGATTTCAGGGTCACGCGCTGAACGACGTAGGATTGCGAAGTCGAGAAGACGTCTATTAGAGTATTGGAGAAGAACCCATTGTGTGTTGGGAGCAATTGTAGGAAGCAATTTGTGTGTGAAGCGGTTTTTATACAGGGATTTGTTAAACAATGGATTCGTCTCAGCTTTAAATAATGTATTCTTTATTTACATTTTAGCCCTTTGGCGGAGGCTTTTATACTACGAATTGATCGACAATTCAAGCAGTTCAGGGTTAAAAGTACGACAGTGGCTCTCTGGCAGGCCTGGGATTTGAACTCACAACCTTTTGGCCACTAGCAGAGAACCTTAATCACTGATCTATCCCTGCTCTAATCATTAATAAGGGAATGATGAGATCATGGAATAAAACGGGTCTGGCTGAAACTCTGCGATTATACTATAGACTTTTGGATGCTGCTATACATTGAAATCAACATGGCTGAATGCAGAATAGCATAAATAAATGGGCGAGCCCATAACTGATTCAGGCTGATGTTAAAGCGGGCATAAGTGTGGAGTGGGTGGCGCTGTAGATGCTGTGTGAGGGGTTAAAAGCGCTGTCTGTGCTCTTCTCTCGTCTCCTGTTTCACAATCTGAGCGTTTCTGCCCTCCCCACAGACGCGCCGCTTCCTGTTCGGATCCATCACCACCATGGCAGCATGGGATTAGATAGAATTTTGCCCACAGGCGCACACACACACACACACACGGCTCCTTGGCGTCACGCATAACCAGCACAGACACACACGTGTGCAGTCTAATTATGTGTCTTCAGGCTGGGAGAAGAAATCATTACGTCAGACACATATGCACACACACACCGAGAGGAAACGGCACCCATACACAGGGTTCATGTTGTATTCTCAAGTGTTTCAGCTTTTAATGACGGATCCCCCTCTCCCTCTCTTTTCTTGCTCTCCTTCCCCAGAGCGCTTATTTTCTGCTCCTCGTATCAGGAGCACGTCTCTATTCTGTTTCGCTGCTTTCCCGCGCTCGCGTGCCTCCTCCCTGTGTCGTTGTCAAATCTCCCAGAAAAATCTGCTCCTGATGATGGCAGGCTTTCGGCAAGCAGAGCCGCTCTGAACTTTGAGCATATTCCACGTCGGGACACCCATGCAGATTGACACATAAGGAGCCGATAGCAGGCTGGGAAGCTTGTCTGTGCCAAGATGTGGCACTAAATTTATTAAATTAAATTATTGAGATTTTCTAGTTTCCTCCTCGTCAGTCTTAAAGGAGCAGTGTGCAATTTTTAGTGCTCTCTGCTGCCGGCGAGGTGAATTGCACTGCATCCACACACAACTCCTACATATGCCTTGTGTGTTGCGTTTTTAAGGAAAGAAGCAGAGCTGAGCACTCCTGTTCTGGAAGGGGCGGAGCCTATTTCTGGGTCAGAAAAATGACCCAATGCCAGGGAAAGCCTTAGCTTGGGCAAAAAGCATGTCGGGTGGTAGTGTGAGAGAATGTGGGAAAATTGAAGTTTAAACACAGAAGAACGGTGAAGTGATGGAAATTATTCGATGATAATCAATGTTTCTTTTAACGTTAACTTTTATAAAAGTTTGTTGATGAGATAAAATACATATCTTCCATAAAAGGTCTGGTGTAATTCCATAATGATTTCATTATAAACAGTTAGTGAACTACAAGTTCGGGTAATGGTAGCAAGCTGATGATAGCAAACGTAGCTAGTGGTTAACATTAGTAGGCTAGGTAACTTAGCTATCTTTACCCAGAGAAAGGGGGACTGTGCATTTGCTGTCTAACATTAGATTATTAGATACAGTGAGCACTTTTAAGAAGCGTCTTAAAGCCCATTTTACTATCTTGCTATTACTAGTTGTACTAGTTTCAGTAGTAGTTTTTGCTATTATCATTGCTGTCCTTGTTCAATGTTGTTGTTTTTTTAAAGTTATTAATGTTTGATTGTGCTCTGTTTTGTTTTATGTGTCTATTTCTAATAGGCTGTTAAGTGTTATTCACTATTACTACTATTACTAAAGATGACTAGCTAGCTAACGTTAACCAAAACAACAACTTGTAGTCATCTAACGTTAGCTAAGTTAGCTAGCATGCTAAAGTGTAGCTGAGGTAGCTAAATTTATTGGAGAAAAGAAATCGTGTGACATATCTTAGTTCTGTTGTCGTTACATAAATAACGTAGTTCTATTTTAAAAGAGGAGTTTACGTCCGCCCAAGCAGGCGGTTGATCCGGCCAAGCAGGGGGGGTTTACAGCATCGGTCTTCAGGGTTACAGCTGGATACTACTGAGTAATGTAAACAGAAGCCAGAAATGAAGAAACTAGCCATATCCAAAGCTTAATAGATATATATTTTTAAAGATATCTTAAAAATTGTATGATTATTACAAATCTAGAAACACTTTAATTATTATAAAAACTGAATTCCTCTGCGTTCTCTGCGAGAGTGAGTTCTCAAGCCTAGCAGAACAAGAGTCATTACACTGTTTGCTTCACACTGTGTAAGAGCTGTTACTGTGATTAGCACTAAATTGGTCCTGATTTTATCACCACTCTCTCTCTCTCTCTCTCTCTCTCTCACTCACACTCTCTTTCTTTTAAACAATAGAAGTTTAATTTTGTGTCCTTGCCCACGGACGTGCTGGAGATCGAGGTGAAAGATAAATTTGCCAAGAGCAGGCCCATCATAAAGCGCTTCCTGGGCAAATTGTCCATGCCGGTGCAGAGATTACTGGAGAAGCATGCTATCGGGTAGGTTCTGCACATACTGTACATGGAAAATATATTGGCGTGTATGCAATATGGGTTAACATGACTCTCATATTATATGGTGTAGACTGACATGGAGTTGCCTTTATATGACTTGATGGTGGTTTGATTGAATATGCTAATGAAGGGCATTCAATGTAAGCTAAGCAGTGACTGAATGCTAAAATGTACCCAGACAGCAAAAGAGCGAATGCTCATATGCCGGAAATAAACCACTCTCATCTGGCCCACAAGGAACAGCAAGGAACTCATCTGAATCGGGATTCCAGAACGCAAACCATATCTCAGGCATGATATGGACCAGAACTTACAGTTGGCCAACTTTTGGCCCAAAATTGAATTGACAAGCATTAGATATGGTTTGTTGTATTCGGGCCATATTTGGCCCAGATTGCAAATGCAGTGAAAATCTTGAACATGGCTGCCTACAGTTAGGCCATTTTTGGCTCACAATACAATTCCCATTACCATAACTGATCCATGTGTGCTTAAACTCAACCATATTTGTCCCAAAATCATCTTCTATCTGGGTAATACCTATAGATTATAGATTATTAACTATAGATAGAAAGTCAAGTTGACCGGACTTGAAGATGTTCCACTACTCATCTGATGGACTTCATCATTGCTGGACGACTGAAAGCCTTCATAAACAGAACCTGTCATGCTTTTTATTTTCTCCGCAGTGACCGAGTGGTGAGCTACACTCTGGGTCGAAGGTTGCCGACGGAGCACGTTAGTGGTCACCTGCAGTTCCGATTTGAGATCACTTCCTCCATTCATCCAGGTTTGTCCCAATTTGCGTGTTTTAAAAAAAAATATCTAACGTAATTCTCAAAAAAAAGCATTTCACCTGGGAACAATGAAGTTACAGCTATTACAGTAATCTCATATGCCACCAGTATCTTTTGAGCTGCTGCCTGTGCGTAGCTGCAGTCAATTGTAGTGTCTGTGATTGCCGCTAATGCTTGCTGTTCTCTCTGTCCTGCAGATGACGAGGACATGTCCCTCAGCACGGAGCCTGAGTGTGCGACGGTTCCCGGGGAACCCGAGGAGGCCGAGCAGCAGGAGCCGGGGGATGTGGAGGCAGCAGAGTGGCCTGCTCCAGCCCAAGCCGAGGATACCATGAGCCTGGACCTGGTTGCTCCTGATCTGCCTCTGGATGGAGACACGGCCTCAGCAGAGGTGCCCATGGACGTGGAGCCCTTGGAGGCAGAGGAGGGAAGGGCAGAGATCCAGGAAGAGGAGGAGAGCGAGAGGGTCCAGGAAGCAGAGTCTGTACCCGGAGAGAGCGATGAGCAGGAGGTGGGGGCCCTGGTGCCTGGGCAAGATGGAGGAAGTGAGCAGGAAGTGGCAGATCCGGAGCAGATGGAGCAAGAAGAGACAGCAGAAGAGGGAGAAGAATGCAGTCAAGATAGAGAACATGTGGAACCAGCTAGTTTTGAAACTGTGGAAAGCGCAACATCGCCCCCTGCTGTAGTGGAGGAAGAAATGGAGAGCGCGATGGGAGGATCTGAACCTCAACCTGCCTCCTTTGAGGACGGTTTTCAGGCAGAGGATGAAGATCAGGAGGTGGAGGAAGTCTGCTCACTCCGGATGCGTGGCCCGGCGAGACGAAAAACTCGGCCTTGCTCGCTTCCCGTGTGCGAGCTGGAGAATGTAATCGCCTCGGCGTGCGAGGAACCCGAGACACCCCGGTCGCACTACATCCGCCTTCACCGCCTTCTCCACAGCCTGCCCTCTAACCAATCAGAAAGCTCAAAAGCTGAGGAGGACGAAGAAGAGGAGCAAGACGAAGATGGTGCAGGACCAGAGCTCGAGCCACTAACGCCCAACGGCCCACGCCGTTCCCTCCCCCGCAGCCGTTCGCACCAGCGCCTCTCCGAACTCGTGCAGATCTTAGACGGTGAGGGCCAAGCGCCAGTGGCCGAAGGTCAGGTCAGAGGTCAAAGGTCGCCAGGCGAAAGCGAGGGTGAAGCTGACCTCAGCCCAGAGCCGTGCTGCAGTCACATGGTGGCACGGGGCACCGGAGCGATGCGGGCGGCGTCTCTGGACAGCGCACGATGCACCAAGAGCAGTGTGTTCTCCTCACAGGAAGACGAGGATGACATGGACGGGCTGAATGGCATCCTGGAATTTGAGGAGGAGCCGGGTCAGGGGGCGAAGAATCGGAAGGTGGGGGACGGAACGCGGTGGGAGGAGGTGCCTGACACTCATGTGCAGAGTCCGCACGGCATTGTGGGTAACGGAGAGTCCACAGGAGCCGGGACGAGCAGCAGAAGTGAGTATGAGTGATTCTGAGCTAATCAAGTGTAATCAAGCTGATGAGGAAAAACAAATATTTATTTAATGCTCTCATTATTCATATTTTATAAAAGCATGTTGTACATAAGTGGCAAAGTCTCCCAGTAGTAGTGGTGATGAATTTTAATAGATAAGCTGGATTTTGATCATCTTGTCACTGATGTAAATCCTGTAGTATATGTGCAAAAACTTGTCTCTCCAGACATCAAATGTTTTGACTGCAGTTTGACTGAAAAATAAACTCCTGTTTACACAGAACACGGTGCAAGCAAACATCACGAAAGTGTGAAATGTTCTCAAACCATTTTTTAAACATAACAGACCCTTCACATCGGGCCCAATGCATATTTCCGCTATTATCCAAAAGAAAAATTTGCACAACATTAGAAAATAAAAACACACAAAATGAAGTCACAGCAGCGGTGACAATGCGTTTGTCTTCTTCTACCAAACAAATGAAAAACGCCAATACTCCTAAAAGAAAAAAAAAACCTTGGTAGTTCAACCCACTCACACAGGAGCTCAAATTGCACAATGACTAGTTTTGCCGTTACTTCACAATGACTGTTAGTGGGTTTGAAGCGCTACTTCAAGCGTTCCTCCGTCCCTGAAAAAAACTATGGACAAAGTACCGGGAGCTGCATTTTTCTATCCGCTGTGCTGTTTATTATACAACTTTCTGTGCTCCGTGGGCCGTCTGTCACGTGAATAAAAGTTTTCACTGTAAAAACAAAAAAAATCTAACCAAAAAAAGATGCATCTTTGCAGTATGCCAATGTCGGCCTCTGTGCAAGCATTCAAGCATTTTAAAATCAATTTATTTTGTGCGAAGAAATCATGTTCAGTGTGAATAGGCCCTAAGCCTGTGATATCTAATAACATATATCGTTATATTAAATGGGTTATTGTCAGATTTTGTATTATGGATGCGCCGTTTTTGATATAAAACCGATATCAAAGTTTTAGTATTGAATGATTCCAGATAGTGATCCAATACTGACACCGTCACATTAACCAAGCCGACTCTCTTCAAGCAAGCTGTGCAAAACACCATGTTTTAAGATCATGTTCACATGCATGATCTCGGATCGGAAAATGTGTCAGGTCCAATACGATACCAATCCAGCATTTAATGCCATATATTCAATATCTCTATTTTGCATATTGTAATACCGCCACGTAACCTGAGCATGGTCCAATCTTGGCTCTTTGGTGTGAAATTACAACATACTGACCTAAACTTTATGACTATAGACGCCAGGTTTTAGCTTTGATCGCTCTTGACATTTTATAGCCCTATGAGCAAAAAAAAAAATCACCACTTAAAGGTGCAGTTTGTAATATTTAAAAGTGTTTCTGTACCTTTAATAATCATATAACTTGTGATTTGCAATATTACTATGCAATGGATGTGGTTCGTTTCTTCAGTTCAGGCTACTGTTTACATTTTTCCGGCCCTGAAATTAGCTTCACCCCCTCCAGCTGGAACAGCTGCTCAGCTCCGCCCTAAAAGTCAACTCACGAGGCATATGTAGTTCGAACAGAGGAAGTGAGGTCGGTCAGGGAGAAGGTGCAAGCTTGTCAGTGTTTTCATTGCAATTGCAATTCACCCGGCAGGCAGCAGGGGGCTTTAAAAATTGCAACCTGCTCCTTTAATCTCTTGAGTTAAGCTTTGCTTCGATTAAACAAAAAAGAACAAATTGTTCCCACTCTTTAATGTATGTTATGGTTAATATTATGGTAAATAAGTAATATATACCATACAATATATATTTTTAAAGTAGTCGTGTAGATTTGAGGTTGCATCACCCAGCCGTATTAAAGCTATTTTTATTGTTGTGTTTGGTGTTTGTGTGTGTTTGTGTGTGTGTGTGTGTGTGTGTGTGTGTAGGAGAGTGTCCTCTGCCATGTAGCCACCCTTCAGTGAGGCAGCTGCCTGCTCTGAGGCCAGACCCCCACCACTACCCCACCATCGACGAGCCCCTTCCTCCCAGTGAGCGCCCCCTACTGGACCACACACACACACACACACACACACCACTGCTTATGAGCTGCTATGCTATTTCCACTTCTCTCTTTCACACACAGCCAGTGTTTTGAGCCGAGCTATGAGGATGAGCTCAGGATAATTTGAACTCACTATGCCTGCTTATCTGTGTTACTCTATCGCACCCCTCTCTCTCACTCTGGTTCACGTCTCGTTCTGTCTGGCTGGTGTGTGTGTGTGTGTGTGTGTTTGCAGACTGGGAGGCGCGTATCGACAGTCATGGGCGCGTGTTCTACGTGGACCACATTAACCGCACCACCACGTGGCAGAGGCCTACGACAGCAGCTACACCTGACGGCTTGCGCAGGTCCGGATCCATCCAGCAGATGGAGCAGCTCAACAGGAGGTGTGTGTGTGTGTGTGTGTGGCTTCATTCAGTTCTTCGGGAATCATCAATACACTTTGCTATATTGACCATAACATGCCAATATTGTTCTCTCCGCCATGTTTTTCAAACCCTCATGGGAGCACTCATGCAGTAGATTTTGGGACAAATAAGGTACCTTTTAACACTAGAGCGGCCAAGACGGTCATTTTGACCGTTTTGAAATTTTAAGATATAATAGCTTTGAAAAGAAATAAAATCCCCCATTACCACCAATCCCTGACTTTTATTAAATTAGTGCGTATTTCAGTCTGACATCATCATGAGATCAATATTACGAAGCACAAACAGATTAAGGTTAAGGCTTTGGGCTACTGATCGGTAGAGTGTGTTCAAATCCCAGCACCGCCAAGCTGCCACTGTTGGGTCAAGTTCAAGTTCAAGCAGGTTTTTATTGTCATTTCTCCATATACCTCGTATACATTGAAATGAAATGTCGTTTCTA
>JAOUQW010000021.1:2367532-2380204 GCA_028565825.1 Olivaichthys viedmensis | reverse complement strand
GTGAGGACGAGTGCAAATATACACTATACAATAAATACACAGAACAATAAATACACAGGGGCAGTAAATACACAGAATAATAAATACACAGGGCAATGCACGTTAGCCAGACAGGACAACAGAACGATATTAAATGGGGTCCTTGAGCAAGGCCCTTAACCCTCAACATCTTAATTGTATCCTGTCTTAATTGTAAGTCACTTTGGATAAAAGTGTCAGCCAAATGAATAAATGTGAGTATATGACAATTTAGGCATGTATTTATACAAAAGATTTTGGGTGAGATAAACTTGTTTCTTCAGTACAAACCTAAAGAATGTTGGACACCAAACATGTCCCAGCTGATTGACTAGATTTTGGAGTCGTTGTATATTTGGCTGAACTATTCCCTTTAGAAAGAATCGGCTGTATTTGTGGCAGAGTGGTCTGTTGGTGGACGATGAATCATCTGTATAAAGGGCTTTATACTTCAGTTTGAGAACGTGTGGTGCGACCTGCTGTATTGTGAAATGTTTAAAAGCGCAGGGTTGTGTTCGTACAGAGGGGAAGCGAAAGCGGCGTGGGCTGTCTGTTGCCCGCTGTGATTCAGACTCATGCAGCGTGGACTCATGTCCTCTCTGCTTCTCCGAGTGCTGCTTTCTTTCACATCTCTGTTATTTCCTGATGAGAACGTGCTCCCGCCAGGGACTCTTGCACCACCTGGTGGAATGAAATGACATAACAAGTGCTCGAATATCAAAGTTATTGGGCAGCATTACAGATTCAGCAGTCACTGTTTGTCGTTTTGGTCTCTAATCAGTGTGAATTCATCAGTTTGGTCTGTGAAGATAATCTGAACTCTGTTAAGCTACATCAGTGAATGTGGTAGGATGTAACGTATCCGAGCCGTGTATGGTGGAGGCTGGAGTTTATGGACGCTCAGATCACATCATCAGAAGAATGAAGGCTTACACAGAACGCTTGGTGGGAAGAGATTTGGAGGATTGGAATTCTGTTTGTCAGTCCTCTTTGTCCACTAGAGTGAAATGCACATGGGGTGTTTTTTAGTTTTTTTAGTTAACTGGGTTTGCCTCTTTTTGGGAGATTGTTCTGTTTCTACTATTTCTTTATAAAGTCCAAATGTAGCACCAGATGTGTTTTTGGTGTACAGCTTCATCTTCTTGCTTGAGTTTTTTAGGGTGAGTGTTTGCAATATGAACATAACTTCCACAGAATCCACGTTAAAGCTGCAGTTTGTAAGTCTTAAAACGGTTATAGACCCCTAAATTAGTTGACCTATAATAATACGGACACATGCACAAAGCCACTGAACAACATTTATTAAACTTCTAAACATACATCAAGAGGTAACAGGTAAACTAACACGGAACACATTAAACAACAGAAGACAATCAGGACTGGAACACGAGGGCTTTACATACATAGACTAATTGGGAGACGAACGAGACACAAGTGAGTACACTGAATTACGAGACAGGGCGGAGACTAGGCAGATACACACACGAACACATGGCCAATGGCGGCCATCGCCATGGCAACTGACACGCGCCGCCAGCGAGACCGTGATATTCAGTTTTCAATCAAATGGCCATTCAGTACTTTTTGTGAATTATTTGGTGGCAAGCAATAATGATGGGAAAATGTATTTAACAGAAAAATCACACAAAAGTCTTCAACACTTAAGTACAGCATGAAATCTGTAAATATTTCATTTGTAAAATTTAACTTTTGTTTCACCCTGCCGCTAATTCCATTCATCCAATTACATCAAACCAGTACGTTAATTAACAATAAGTACTGAATGGCCTTTTGATAGAAAACTGAATAAACAAAAGGGGGCAGCCTCTGACTTTTGCACAGTGTGTTGTGGAACTGAACGGTGTTCCTGTGTGTGTATTCTGTTTCAGATATCAGACCATCCAGAGAACCATGGCCACAGAGAGGAGGGCAGAGGAAGGAGGGAACCCTCGAGTGGAGAGGACTAGCAGTACGGAGACGGACTCGCCGCCTCAGACAAGTGGTATGTAGACAAACACACCTTTAAGCATCTCATACTGTAGTACTGTAACAGGCTCTGGTTAGAATCTCTCTCGTTAAAGTAATGCTTCAGCCAAAAATGCGAAGATGGCTAATCAATAAATAAAAGCTAGTAAAAAACAACTTAATAATAATTAATAGGAGCTCCTGTTCGTAATGCTAACTATCCCCATTAAAGAGTCACTCTGTCCAAATAAAAAAAAATATATATAACCATCAGTCCTAAACGCTAGTTTTCTGCCAGAATTCCCCTTTAACTTTCTTTATTTATTAGCAATCTTTGCTTCTTTCTCTTGTCTCTGTTCGTGTTTCTGTCTCTCAGAGTCGAGGAGAGACTCGCCCTGCTCTCCGGGTCACTGTCAGAAGATCACCCTGCTGCTGCAGTGTCCGGCTGTCAAGTTCATCACACACCCTGAGTTCTTCACCGTGCTCCATGCCAACTACGTGAGCTCCAAAACACACACACACACACACACACACACGTATTGTGCTGATGTAAGCTGAAAAACAGTCGCTGACTTCAGGATTTTAAGGTAACTCAATACTTTGGAACGCTGTAACGACACTGAAATGACTCTCAGGACCTGCTGCGGTAATGAAATTATTTTATTTATAAGGATATTAAGTTATCCTGTTTTTCATTAAAATAATAAGTTAATGTAACCCAAAATAATCACGTTCTGTGGCCTATTCTTTGGATGAACTCTCATAGTCTCTCTGTCTCTTTCTAATAGGGCGCATATCGCATGTTCACCAACAGCTCGTGCCTAAAGCACATGATCCTGAAGATCAGGAGGGACGCGCGGAACTTCGAGCGCTACCAGCACAACCGCGACCTCGTCGCCTTCCTGAACCGCTTTGCCGATTCCCACATGGAGCTGCCCAGGGGCTGGGAAATCAAAACCGACCCTCAGGGAAAGGTACTGAGCCAGGCCTTGGGCTGCTGGATCTCTCAGCCTTATAAAAGATCCTGAAACAACACCTTAAACCCCCTGAGTTTACAGGAAATAACAGAGAAAACGTATGCACAATAGCTTATGCTATGCCTAGCCTTGTTTCATGTGGTCTAGAGTTTAATACACTGAGTTTCAATATTCAGATCCCCTGAAGCACAGAGCTTCAAGGTCAAAGGATGTAACTAAACTCTGCAGGAAAGTAAATTACTGAGAAAATGTAATCCTGTACTGATTGATTTACACACCTTAAAATGTAATGCATTTATAAATCAATTTTTTTAGATTTCTTTTTTTAATTAGTTCTGATCTAACTGCTTTACTTGCTTTCATTAAAAATCTGTGTAGAATAATCTCATACTGTTTTAATAAAAATACAAAACGAATTTTTTTTTTATATATATATATATGTATATATCATTGACTACTCCTTTATAACTAAAAAACAACATAGAGTTCTTCTTTATATTAATTAATAAAAAATTACAGTCATTACTTTTTTATGTAACATTAAATACTGAGAATAAAAAATAAAAAATAAATACTCCTTTTTTTGGACGTTTGTGAAAATAAAATAACAGACTATAAAACAACTAGACTACGATTCATTGACGTTAAAAATCTAATCAAGTAATCGCTAAAAAGTAACCGTAATCTGATTTATGCTTTTTTAAGTGCTTGATTTTTTGTAATCAGATTACTGTTAAATCTGTTGTAGTGGCTGCAGTCTAACAGTTCACGTACACTTGTGTAGCTTTGCTAGCTGCAATGATTCCTCTCTTGGGCTTTAATGTACGGCTAAACGTCATCTTGCGATAAAATAATTCTTCCTAATGTCTCATGTATGTAAACTCGACTCTCGTCATTGGATATAAATGTGCATCTGACAGACTCAAAATCCAGTGGAATTTCAGTGACGTGTGGTATTTACAGCCTCTCTCTCTCTTTCTCTCCCTCTGCTTCACTCTGCAGTCGTTCTTTGTGGATCACAACAGCCGTGCCACGACCTTCATCGACCCCCGAATCCCTCTGCAGAATGGCAGGCTGCCCAACCACCTCACCCACCGGCAACACCTGCAGAGACTGCGAAGCTACAGTGCTGGGGAGGTGTGTGTGTGTGTGTGTGTGTGTGTGTGCGCAAGCTACTCAAATGGATGGATACCTTGTGGGCACATTTTACAGGCTCCCATGAAAAGTGAATTCTTAAAATCAATGTGTAGAAAATAATTAAATAATGGCATTGCTTACATTAAGGTTCCCTAACATTAATTAATTAACATTAATTTACAACATTAGTTAACATTAACAAACCCAGAAGTTCAGCATTAATACAAAATAAGTAATTAACACCTGTATTAATTGTATGAATATTTGACAATGTAATAATTAATAACTAATAATTATTCCATCTATGACTAAAATGAAGTCCACAATGACCAATATGAACTAATGCCTAAATTAAAGGAATAGTTATTTTTTGAATAACAAAAATAAAAAATAATAAACCTTTTTTCAGTGACAGACTGGTAGCTTCTGTGCAAAACTGAAGTAGACTTCGGACACCAAACACGGCTGATTTGTTGTGTTCGGGATAAGGGGGTCATTGTGTCGGTTCATTTTTGGCCTCGACTATTTCTTTAATATATTTTGGCAGTAAAATCGCAAAGTTCATAAAGGAGGCTGAATGGTGGGTTCCGGGGACCAGAGTTCAGTTGATTATCTATATTTATACCACAGAGCTGTTGAATTCTTGATTCTGATTGGTCAGAAGGTGTTGATTCATTTTCTATAACAGCAGCTGTGATAGTAGTGCCGGCTGCAAGACAAATCTCAGGTTTATATTAATGCGCTCGTTCTAATACGTTATCGTTTCTATAGTAACAACTCATTCACAGGGACTTGTATGGCCGTCGCTCACATCATTTAAGCCTAACAATAACGCTGATCCTTTAAGTTTTCTGCCGTGGGAAAGTCTTCAGGACAGGGGAGTTTGTGCTTTGCGGTTTATCAGTAATATAACAAGCTGCAGTTTTTTGTCTTATTAACTTAAAGGGAGAGAGAGAAAAAAGAGAGGCTGGTGCGAGAACAACCGTTAATAGCTGATATAACGTAAGTGAGAACAGGAACTAGCCTGTTTCGCGGACGTTACACAATATTAAATGTAACTGTAAACGGATAAAAAGTATGACGTGTAAAAATGTGTAATCGTTGGCAAACTGCTGTGGTATAAGCAGAATAAAACACCTTGAGACGTGCAGTTATGGGAAAATAGTCGACTCCGTGGTGGTAACGGCATCACCCTCCCATGTCGTGCTTTATTCCTTACTTAGTAACGTGCTGTGATTTAATGTCATTTTAAATGCTTATTCATGTGGACACATTTTTAGTAATGGATGAAATGTTGGTTATTGCAAGTGTTCATTTAAACAACCATCAATTCATACAAGTGTTAATTACTTTGTTCATATTACTTTGTTAAGGTTCATGATTGCTGCAAATAATGTTCGTAAAGTGAACCCTTAATGTAAAGTATTAACAAATCAATAAAAATGTGTGTGCATGTAAAATGGAAATTCATGGGAGCCCCCTAACCAACCTGGTCTGAAAACACAAAATGACTTTTCATATTCCAGTTCATCTTTTTGTGCATTTAGTCATGAGTAGTTTGATTTGTTTGTCGGCAGGCGTCCGAGGTGTCCCGCACTCGTGGAGTGTCTCTGTTAGCGAGGCCCAGCAACAGTTTAGTAGCCGCCATCCGAAACCAAAGCCAACAGGAGCCGGTGCCAATGGGTAAGTGGGCCAATAGAGGGCTGTTTTTAATGTTTTTAATGAGCAAGCAAAAACAGATTAAAACACAGTGTAATATGTATCGAATGAAACCCTTCTTTTGTCCACAACAGCGTACAATGATAAGATTGTGGCATTTCTACGGCAGCCTAACATCTTTGAGGTGCTTCAAGAGAGGCAGCCGAGCCTGGCCAGGAACCACTCGCTCAAGTACTGACCTCTGACCTTCTCATGACTGTACTGTGCCAAAAACGTACACTGTGTTATCGGCTATATGCGACCACGCTTAACGTGTGTGTGGATTTTTTCAGGGAAAAGGTACACCACATCCGCACAGAGGGCACACCCAGACTGGAAAAGCTGTCCTGTGATGCCGACTTGGTCATGCTCTTAAGGTAAGTCACTTTACATTAAATAAATAATGGCAATAAACGTTGGTTAGATTATGGGAATATTGAATTGCTTCTGAAAAAGTCATTTTGTAATTCTGCTGTGAATCGTATTCGTGATGAACAGCAAGAGTGTGGAAAGGTTGAAGGTTGTGTGTTCGGTTTCTGCAGTTTGTTTGAGGAGGAGATCATGTCTTACGTTCCTCTCGCCACGTTTCACTCTGGCTTTGGCTTCTCTCCTCGCTGCTCCCCCGGCTCCTCTCCCCAGAATTCTCCAGGTGGGTTCGGGTGGCTAGCACAGCGCTAAATTCACATTTTCTCACTGCTTTTTCTCATGATCCGATGAGCAAATTATCAGAGGATGATGTGGTAACTGGAAATGTCTGGCTACAGAACCTGCGTGCTAAGCTGGCTAATGTTCGTGATCAACAAAATCTTAATCGTTATGATTTGACAGGTTTGGCTATTAAATAAAATAAAACATACTAAACAATATATTATTCAACATAGACCCTTTTTTTAATGGGTCTTAATTATACAATCAGAGGTACTTTAAGTAAGGAATAAAATACGACGGGGTGGTGTGATGTCGTTATCACCCCGGGGTTGATTATTTTCCTATAACAGCATGTCCCAAAGTGCTTTATTCCGCTTATACCACAGCAGTTTGCCAATGATTACACGTTTTTATTTATTAAAGAAAGACACGTCATACTTTTTATCCGTTTATAGTTCATAGTATCCATTTAACGTTGTGGAATGTCCACAAAAAAGTCAGTTCCTGTTCTCACTTATTTTATATCAGCTATAAACAGTCGTTCCCTCACCAGCCTCTCCTTTTTTCTCTCTCTCTCTCTAAGTTAATAAGATTTTTTTAAATGCAGCTTGTCGTGTTACTGATAAACCGCAAAGCACAAACTCCTATGCCCTGAAGACCTTCCCGCGGCGGAAAACTTAAAGGATCAGCGTTATTGTTAGGCTTAAATGATGTGAGCGTCCGCCATACAAGTCCCTGTGAATTAGTTGTTACTATGGAAACGATAACATATTAAAACGAGCGCATTAATATAAACCTGTGATTTGCCTTGCAGCCGGCACTACTGTCAGAGCTGCTGTTATAGAAAATTAATCACCACCTCACCACCAATCACCATCTACAATTCACCACCTGACCACCAATCACAATCCACAATTCACCACCAATCACCATCCACAATTCAACAGTAGTGTGGTGTAATATTTAACTATGCACACACAGGCCTCTAATGCTGAGAAATAAACATCAGACTTTTCGAGCGGTTTGTCTCTTTAAATGAATCTTATTCATTAGTGATTTGGGGAACAGTAACAGGTTGAAAATGGGATTTACACCTCATTCATAATGCAAATGAAAACACGCTTCCCTCATAAACAAATTAACACTCTTTCAGGAGATAAACAGTCCCTGCTGGAATTCTGACTGAACAATCTCACACGTTCTTGCATGTCCCTCCAGGACGTATGCTAATGAAGACAAATAAATAATATTCCTTAATAGCATTTTTTTCATCAACACACCAATTCTGATTTTTCACAGAAGTATATGGTGAGTTTTAAGACCCGCCGTTCAGATTAAAAGTGCAGTTTTATTGTTTGGATTGAATAACAAATTAAATTTTAATTGCAATTTATTCAGAAGTACTGACAAGGTAAATCAATAAACAGAAGACAAAGATTTATAATATTTAATAATCATAAACACTCAGTATTAACAGAAATTGCTGGTCTATTTAAAAGCCATTTATGATAGTTATTGATGTCAGTTTTCTTGTTTTTGCCAACCTGCCTACATTTAAAAATCTTTCAGATAAATGAACTGTATGATTAGCTCTGTATCAGTGCATTGGATCTTACATATTTAACCCATATGATTAGAAAATTGAATCTAAAGATGTGACCACTTTTAAATAATTGCATGATAATCAGGAACAGTGAGATAACAGCCTTGTTCCAGTCATTTCGCCTGGCAATCACCTAAATTACAGGCCAAAAAGTTTGAAAATGATACTAACTTTTTTCCCCCCAGTAATTTAACACGTAAAAAAAGTTTTGGGTGAATGTCTGCAGCTACATAACTAACTGATTCTCACTCACCTGAAGGCTCGACTTACTGAATAATAATAATAATAATAATAATATTTATTTATACAGCATGTTTCAAGTGCTTTACAGATAAAAGATCAGAAAGTCAAAACAAAGTATTTATGATTAAGCACATTAAAGAAGTAAAGTACAATCACTAATTAATTTAGTATAAATATAGAGTTTGTGCTAAAAATCATGAAAAGTCTATTTAACAAGATAAAAGACCCAATAGCTGTGAATAATCAAAATTAAAGAAGATATAAAAAAAACATATTCCAACGGCTGAGCTGCGAGTGATGTTTGCGATTAACAGTAGACCTGCCTCAGCTGAGTGAAGCACTCGGGATGGGCTGTACTGCTTCAGAAGATCAGCCAGATACGCCGGTGCTAGATCATTTAGAGCTTTAAACGTCTTTAAAAGCAGGACTTTGTAGTCTTTGCGGAACTTAATAGACAGCCAGTATAGTTTGAATAGAACTGGGGTAATGTGCTCTGACTTTGTAAAGGGGAACCAATTTTTCTTTATCATCGTCTCCCTCTCCTCTGTTTTCATTGCTCTTCTCCTCCAGTTGCTCCTTCACATCTTCTTCCTCTTCTCCACTCGCTCTGTCTTCATCTGCAGCTCCTGATTACCCCACCATCACAATTTACCCAGCAATTCCTCCCCAGTTTCCTTGTGGCCCCCCAGAGTCGCCGCCATGTGTTTACTTTCGCACAGACTCTCTTCATCTGGTCATTAATAAGTAATTAGCGATTTGTGCACTGGGGAGAAACCTGTTCCCTCACAAGTGCTGGCTGTGATTCTGCGGCCATCAGCAATCAACCCTCGCCTACAGCATAGAACATCAGAGTAGAACATTAGCATTAAACATCAGGGCAGAACATAAGCGCAGAACATAAGCGCAGAACATTAGCGCAGAACATCAGCACAGAAAATCAGCATAGAACATCAGCATAGAACAAGTTTAATAGGAACAGTTTTTAATAATTTTGCTTCCTGGATTTAGCCCATTGGCTGGCATCATCAGACTCACGGGGCTGTTCTCTGTCTTCAGTTCTCCTCATAGTTCCTCAGCTCAAGACTGGTTTATACTTCTGCGTTGAAGCATGTTTGCGTAACTGCGTCGAAAATATTGCGGGCAGGTACAAACAGAAATAACTGGGGGATTGGAATGAATAAAAAGTCAGTCCCGTACACTTGTAGAAATTTGTTAACTGATAGATATTCTCAAATCGCGTTTCTATCGCGGGTAAACTTAACTGCAACGGCAACTAATGGATTTGCCTCAAAATGTTACTTGTTGTAAAACCGTCCCTGTGATCAAAACGTAGTTACAAAAATGTTCATGCCCACGCCTCAGTGACCGTCGTCTCCTTACGCCAGTACAGACTGGTCAAGCCTAAATCAGGAATCACAATCGACTACCACGCCGTAAAACACCATGAAACACCCTAAAACAAGACGAAGAACTGCCTTTGATTGGATTAATATCGTTAATAAATAAGTTCAAATGCACTGAAACGGGATTGATTAAATGGGTAGCAGTTCAAAAAAAAAAAAAAAGATCTTTAACAAAATTTTCTTCTTACATTTTCTTTGTATTTCATTCCACAGTTCTTGTTACAAATTTTAAAGAGTCGATTTTATTACAAGTATTAACTTCCACTGATGCTCAGTAAAAGTACAAATTCCATAAAATGATACTTGAGTATAGTGAGGCCAAAATTAAAGTTTAGTGTGCAGTACGCAGGCCAAAATTAGAGGTTAGTGTGCAGTACGCAGGCCAAAATTAAAGTTTAGTGTGCAGTACGCAGGCCAAAATTAAGGTTAGTGTGCAGTATGCAGGCCAAAATTAGAGGTTAGTGTGCAGTATGCAGTACGCAGGCCAAAATTAGAGGTTAGTGTGCAGTACGCAGGCCAAAATTAAAGTTTAGTGTGCAGTATGCAGGCCAGAATTAAAGGTTAGTGTGCAGTACGCAGGACAAAATTAAAGGTTAGTGTGCAGTACACAGTGCGCAGGCAAAAATTAAAGGTTAGTGTGCAGTACGCAGGCCAAAATTAAGGTTAGTGTGCAGTACGCAGGCCAAAATTAGAGGTTAGTGTGCAGTACGCAAGCCAAGATTAAGGTTAGTGTGTAGTACGCAGGCCAAAATTAGAGGTTAGTGTGCAGTACGCAAGCCAAAATTAAGGTTAGTGTGTAGTACGCAGGCCAAAATTAAAGGTTAGTGTGCAGTACGCAAGCCAAAATTAATGTTAGTGTGTAGTACGCAGGCCAAAATTAAAGGTTAGTGTGCAGTACGCAGGTCAAAATTAAAGGTTAGTGTGCAGTATGCAGCTGTTCTCTGAATCACAGGACATTCACTGTTCCTTTCACGCTATTCACTAAATCTACCTTCTTCTCAGAACATCTGACATTCTCCTTGAAGCAGCTCAAATGAGTTGCTCTGATAAACTCAAGAAATCCTTTTTTAACTGTGATGATTGTTATTCTGTAGTTTTATGAGGAATAATAACCTCCCTGTGAGAAGGGTGACTCAGTTTAATATGTAAAAATTTTGCTATATGTATGTCTAAACTTAAATATTCATCAAACGCACTTTCAAAATTCTGCATATGTTTAAAAGCAATATTCACACCACAGTTTTTTAATCAGCAGAGCCCAAAATAGAGTCATAGAAACTGATTTTAATCATGTTGGACATATCTGCGAAGAAAAGGGAGACTATGAGCCGTGAGCTGTGCTTTAAGACTCGTTCTCATCGTGTCAGTGGAGTCGTGAAGCTGGTTAGACTTCAGGCCTTGATCTCCCTCTGGAAGTTTGTTATTTGGAGCTGAGCTCTTTCTTCTCGCTGGAAGCGGATGAAGTGAGGAGTTAAGCCTTGATCTGCTCATGGGGATTTCTTATCTCTTATCACATCCACTAATCCCACAATCAGCCCATAGCACAACATGGACCGATGGTCTCACAGTAATGTGGCCGATCTGCAATAAAAAACAGAGAGGAGGCTTTTTAAGGGCTGAAAAGGCACAATACCAACACGGTGTTTCTCAGGAAACAGAAAATCCTGCTGATGATGAAGGTGTGAACATTTAGTTCTGCAGTTTCATAACTGACTATTACAAGAATCCCAAGAACAACCTGTCCCACCCGTCCAGCCTGTCCAACCCATCCCACCCGTCCCACTTGTCCAAACTTTCCAACCTGTCCTACCTGTCAAATCCATCTAACCGGTCCCACCTGTCTAACCTGTCTAACCCGTCCCACCTGTTCAACCTGTCCTACCTATCCAACCTGTCGCACCTGTCCAAACTGTCCAACCTGTCCCACCTGTCCAACCCGTCCCACCTGTACAAACTGTCCAAACTGTCCCACCTATACAACCTGTCACACCTGTTCAACCGGTCCCACCTGTCCAACCCATTCCACCTGTCTTACCTGTCCAACTACAGATATCTATTAATGATAAACCTGATATTTATTACGTCATCCTTTAAACTCTTAGAAAAAAAGTTAAATCTCGCACTCTGAAAAAGTCCTTTGGCTCGTCTCCCCAGGGGAAACCCTTAAAGGTTCTATGTAGAGCCATACAACAGAGGGTTTTCGTTTCAGACATAGTTCCAAGTAGAACCCTTTAGAAAGCCAATAACCCTTAAATATCCTAAGAATCCTTGAAGAACCTTTTTTCTAAGAGTGTAGTGTAGCTCAGCAATAAACGAGGCTGTATGATTTCCTCAATGCAGAAAACACGGAATAGAGACATATAAATAGATTTTCATGGATTAAACGTGGAAACGCCAAACTTGGACAAGGTGGAGGTCATGCTCTAATATAGGCTATAAAGATCCCAAAAAATCGAAACTGGAATCAGACTGCCAGGTGAGAGTGCAGTCCTGTGAGCTTCACTTAAGAGTCAGAAATTGTTTGAAGCCTCAGATGTGCCAACTGGACCACCACCAAATTCAATCATGCCCTACAGGGAGGTGTTGAAACATCTACAGATGTAGACCAGAGCGCCTGCTGTGGTGAAAAAAAACAAAATAGTGAAGCTGAGGTCCATCCTGTATTATTGTGCAGTTGCCAAAAATCTTTGGTGTTGGAAGACATATGGTTTGGGATTCCATCCTAATCGCTACAGTCTGCTAATACCACCACCGTGTGGTACTGAGACTAAATCCAGTGTGATGTAATACCAGTGTAAACAGCAGGGGGCAGTATAGAGTGGTGTAATACCAGCGTAAACAGTGAGGGGCAGTATAGTGTGGTGTAATACCAGTGTAAACAGTGGGGGGCAGTATAGTGTAGTGTAATACCAGTGTAAACAGCGGGGGGCAGTGTAGTGTGGGGGAATACCAGTGTTAACAGGATAGTGTGGTGTAATAC
>JAOUQW010000021.1:2351175-2367432 GCA_028565825.1 Olivaichthys viedmensis | reverse complement strand
AATATAAACCTGTGATTTGCCTTGCAGCCGGCACTACTGTCAGAGCTGCTGTTATAGAAAATGAATCACCACCTGACGACCAATCAGAATCGAGAATTCAACAGCGCTGCTGTATAAGCTGTATAAACACCATTAAACCTAAAGGCACACTAGTCTCTCACTCTCCAGCACTCATTCTAAAGCAAATGTGTTCGAAATACACTGAAAAATGAATTGACAAGGCTAATAATGTGAATGAAAAATTCAAAATGATTCAAAAGACTTTCTTACAGTCACAAATATGTATGGCATGCCATTCTCGCAGTTGGTTTGTCCATGTTAGTTGATGAGTGTTGGAGCAGTGATCTGGGCTTTCTCATTGTCATTGAGTCATATCCCCATGGTGAACATATGATAAATAATCTGCTCTGTGCTCTGCTGGTCCTCGGGCTCAGGCATCCTTAAAAGAGCTCCACTAGTTCCAGTGTGCTGTCTCTCTGGTGACAGCTCTCCAGGTCAGACACTCTCTCTCACGCCCATATATCCCACTGAACCTCTGCCATCTCCAGCTGCCCCCTCCAGATGCCCCCTCCATATCTCATCTGAACTTTACTCCTCCAACCTATCCTAATTGAAGAATCCCAGATAGCACACATTCTTTAAACCAGTGTTGTAAGGCAGCTCCACCTCCTGCTGGTGATTTATTTAATCTCCACACTCTCGCCATGTGATAAGCAGATTCAGCTCAAGATCCCGTCACGCAACTTTCCTCCCGTGATTAATCGACATAACCTACGTTTTTAGGGCGTCGTTTAACCGGGTAACCCACGACTGACTGCAGTTTAGCAACTGAATACATATTCCAACAAGCTTTAAAAAGCGGAATATTAAGAACATGCATTAACAGTGCTCAAACACGGCATTGTGGCAACATCTTCCCAATTAGCAAACGAGCTACATGCGACGTCGTTGAAACGTAAATTGCGCATGTCGTGCCGATGTTGGCTAGACGTGTGTGTTTTGTCTGGGATACTTCCTCTAAACACAAGAATACTCCCTCTAAACCAATAGGATCCATTGTGGTGGTAGTGGTGTTGTCACGCGCGCGGCTGAGCGCGGGACATAGCGTGGCGGTCGCCATGGCGACGGCCGCCACGCGCTTGTGTGTGTTTGTTCGCCTGTCTCTGTCACGTGAGTCATGTTAAATGTTCCCAGCTGTTCCTTGTTCGTCCTTTGATTTCTAAGTGTTTAAATACCCGCCTGTGTCCGTCCTGTATTTTCTCCTGTTGTTTGTGTGCATGCATTTAAACACGCCTGTCACGACGAACCTGTTTTGTAAGTTGAAACCAGTGATTGTGGAGTTTAAATAAATATGTTTGATGCGAAAAACGGCTTTGCGCATGTGTCCGCACCCCGGACTTCGATCGTGACAGGTGTTGTTACTGCACACCTTTCCATAAACAATTTTGAACTTTGGTCTTCTCGCCATCCGAATGGAGGACGACACACCAGTCAAAGCAGAAATGCTCTGTTTTAGAACAGTGTGATGGTTTTGAATCCTAAAGACTTTCTTCAAACCTTTGACTTTTTACCATCTGATAGTTTTGAGTCTCATTGATCGTTGGGTTCCTTGATTGTTGGCAGAAAATGATGTGTTATGTTTTATGGTAGCTAGTGTTGATGTGTTGTATGCGATTGGCTGCACAGGAACCCAGAGAGCTCGAGCTCCAGCTCCATATCGCAGAGACTTTGAGGCCAAACTTCGCAACTTCTACAGGAAACTGGAAGCCAAGGGCTACGGACAAGGGCCGGGGAAAATCAAGTGAGTCAGCTCAACGTGTACGCAATGTGATCACATTGAAAAATACACCAATACAACAATTTAGGACTGATTCTGATAATTGATACAGCCATTCTGTATCAACTGATATTAATATGATAGTAATATTATCATTAAGCTGTAAAAAGCCCATAGCTTAACAGATTAGCTTATGGTACTGTTGTTCTGTGTTTCAGACTAATAGTACGGAGGGATCACCTGTTGGAAGGCACATTTAACCAGGTCATGGCCTACTCACGCAAAGAGCTCCAAAGGAACAAACTCTACATCACCTTTGTCGGCGAAGAAGGGTATGGCCTATACCACCTACTGTTCACAAAGAAATCTTTTTTTAAAGCTGCAGTACGGAACTTTTGGGGATTTAGAGATCTCTCTGGCAAAAAATGGTATTTCAAGCAACTCTTGGATGAACATTTTATAACACGTGGATTAATCAAATGGTTGTGAATGGAAAGTCAATACACATTGAGGAGGTATTCAAATAGTGCCGAAGGTTGAGGCATAAATCTATAATGACGTATGACTTACGAGGCTCAAAACCTTGTGACTTAGAGCAGCACAATAACGTATGTCTTAAAAGTATTTTTTTTCTCCACTAACTCAATAATGCTACTTCTTTCATTTTTAACCCAAAAAGTTACATACTGCAGCTTTAAATCTCTGTGACTTGAAACGTACATGGAATATTAAATGTAAAAATGCAATCATAGTGAATTGACTTGTCTTGGGCAATACTGCGTTATCGTGATCCTGACATTTCCCACAATTCTCTTGTCTTTCTTGTCCAGTCTGGATTACAGTGGACCTTCTCGGGAGTTTTTCTTCCTGCTCTCTCAGGAGCTGTTTAACCCGTATTACGGCTTGTTTGAGTACTCCGCTAACGACACCTACACGGTCCAGATCAGCCCCATGTCTGCCTTCGTGGAGAATCATTTGGAATGGTAAGAATCTGCACTTCCTGTTATTACCTGGTGTCACTTTGTGAAATACAGACATGTTTGAGTAATATAATACATCTGATTTGGTGTTAAGGTTAATTCAAATCCCAAACCTAATCCAAACTGAGCTGTGGGTGCTGTCGTTGCCTCCATGGGAATTTGGCCATTGGTTCTCGCACAGCTTTTGTTGTTACTTCCTTTAAGAACAGAGACTTTACTACTAGCGCTCCCAAGCTCAGGTTAAGTCCAGTAGCTGATATCTCTCCTGTTGTTGCCTTGACCAGATTCATCTGACGTGTGTGCGTTTGTGTGTTTAGGTTCCGTTTTAGTGGACGTATCTTAGGTCTAGCATTGATTCATCAGTACCTGCTGGATGCCTTCTTCACCCGACCCTTTTATAAAGCTCTGCTCAGACTGTAAGTGCCAGCTTGCATACGAATGGCTGTACTAAGGTTGTAAATTAAGTCGATCAGCCAAGAGATGTTTGCTTCTTTAGTTTTGTACTGAGTTACAAGGCTAATTTTGCTGATGAACAAGGAAAGCTAGCAATTTAGCACAATGTAAACTGCATACATACACTACCAGTCAAAGGTTTGGAGACCCCTGCTCATAGAAGGGTTTTCCTCATTTTTACTATTTTCTGCTAGTTTAGAATAATAATGAAGACATTAACACTGGGAAATAACATATCTGGAATTATGCAGTGACCAAGAAAAGTGTTCAACAAATCCAAACTATTTGTTTGCTTAATTCTATTTTGTTTGGCTCAGTACTATTTGTACATAAACATATGTACAGAACCCACATCAGCAAGTTTGTTTGAGACACTGAACAACTTGACACGGTTTGAGGCGAGTGTGTGATGATTTAGACCTGCAGTTTGCACGATACTAAACTGGAGGCTATAAGCTTTCCTTACTTGCTCGTCACTGGTTAGCTACAGCATTGTATCTCCATTGCAAAACTAAAGAAGTGAACTTTAGACACCAAACCTGTCCTGGTTGATGACTACATTTGTAATTGAAAATTTTTAAAGGTCTTTCTATGTACTTATTGTGTTCAGATCGACTGACCTCAGCGATCTGGAGTATTTGGATGAGGAGTTTCACCAGAGCTTACAGTGGATGAAGGACAATGACATCACAGACGTCCTGGATCTCAACTTCACCGTGAACGAGGAGGTCTTTGGCCAGGTGTGTGACAAAACGGTCACCTTCTATGACACATTAATGTTGTACTTAAACGTAATACAACCAGTTGTTACAAAAACAAATTTGTATTTCTAAATGTGCAGACAGATATATAATTGTCTTTTTGGCTCACCAATTTGGCCTTCTGTGTTGTCAAGGTAACAGAAAGGGAGCTGAAATCAGGAGGAGCCAACGTACAGGTGACGGAGAAGAATAAGAAAGAGTACATAGAGCGCATGGTGAAGTGGAGGGTGGAGCGAGGAGTGGTTCAACAAACCCAGGCTATGGTCCGAGGCTTTTACGAGGTATACCTACCTCACGTTCTGTCTTTCCTCTCTGATCTCAGTCATCCAGCTGATTTCTGTATTCACCACATCTATAGGCATCATTTACCAGTGTGGCGTGATTCCCGAAAGAAAAAAAAAGAGTTCCAACCACTCATGATTTTGCATGACTTCTGACCTCCGTGTGACCTTCGGTATCTGTGTATTTGTGTGTGCAGGTGGTGGATTCTCGGCTGGTGTCTGTGTTTGATGCTAGGGAGCTGGAGCTGGTCATAGCTGGGACGGCCGAGATCGACCTCAACGACTGGAGGACCAACACAGAATACAGAGGCGGTGAGGCCACAGCTCGTACAAACTGTCGAAAATCGTCTGCTAGAAATAGCGTTACCAAAAGTAAAGTGATGCTAATAGCTGAAAGATGAGACAGAGAGATGTGTGAAGAGTTTTGAAAAATGTTGTGGAAAAAAGTTGTGCTTGTGTAAAAAAAACCTGTCATTATTTTATAAAGTAGAATAAGATGACTGTGATCTTGATTATACTAGCTCATGTTAACTGGTGGATCTTTTGTTTGTTATTAGAAAGCTAATTTTGTTTTTGAGCCATAACTCCTCTCTGTTCTGCTTTCTTTAGGCTACCATGACGGGCACATCGTGATCCGGTGGTTCTGGGGAGCAGTGGAGCGCTTTAACAACGAGCAGAGGTTGCGCCTGCTGCAGTTTGTGACGGGAACATCCAGCGTGCCGTACGAGGGCTTCATAGCTCTGCGCGGAAGCAACGGCCTGCGCCGCTTCTGCATCGAGAAGTGGGGGAAGATCACCTCTCTGCCCAGGTACGTTTTAGGCCGCTTTCACACCTAGTACAACACCAAGTCCGCACCAGAGTTTGATTTTTTTGTGACGTTCATTTGGTTCGGTTGGTTTCACAATGCAATGATTTTCAAGCGCATCAAATTGCTTGCGCGCACGGAGTGGTGCTTGATCGTTTTTAAGAGTTCAAATTTAAGCCAGTAATGGCAGGTATGAACTTGAGTTTTGATCAATAATCGTGTGTCATGTCTTTCAGGGCTCACACGTGCTTTAACCGTCTTGATCTTCCTCCTTACCCGTCCTACACGATGCTCTACGAGAAGCTCCTCATCGCCGTGGAGGAGACCAGCACTTTCGGCCTCGAGTGAGGACCACGCACGCACACATCTGGCGGCTCTCCATCACTGACTCCTCGTGTGCACCATGTACTGCATCTCGTACACTATTACATAATGTGGACAGCGTCCTCTTTGTAGTAAATGAAAAATCTCGATCTGTATATCACGCTTCTAAACCGAGGACACCGTTGCATGCGTCACTCACCTGTGCCACATGATGTGCAGGAAGTTGGGAAGCACCGTGTGCACCGTGCAAGCTGTGTATGCAATACGAAACGAAAGGCTTCAGCCTCCACTAACTCTCAGGGCCTCGACCTCTGCTGCAGCACACCGACTCCAACAAGGCTGCAGCGTTCACTCTGCGGATACACACTCGACTGACTGCTCGCTCGCACTGCAATTACACCGACGTCAGCTTCAGTCATGAACAGTCGCTTCCAAAAAAAAACGCTCACAGGATTATTTTTTTTTCTGCCTCACCGAGCGAGCGTCCTTGTTACGAAACTGCCGTCATTACGGGGATAAGTGCTAAATATTGGCTTCGACACAGGAAATGACATCACACCACCACCTTTCTTTGCAGGAGCCAAGGGAGGACGTGTGCTCAGAGCTCAGTACCAAGGTAACACGTTCAGGCTGTAGAGGCAACTCGACAATTGGCCTTGCGTTCTGATTTAAAGGAGTACTCTTGCAGGGTTTTTTTTACCCAATCTCGATCAATCACATCTGTAGAGTGTGAGTAAGGTTGCCGCGGTAACTGAAATACCAAATCATTGTTTTTGAGAAGTTATTCCTTTTTTAAAATGTGTTTTTTATTTTACGATCGTTGATGTTGCGTTTTTTGTATAATCTTTTGCTGTTTCCACTGTTTTTTTCCACAGTATATAATAAACCTAGCGTGTAGTAAAGCGTGATAGGCTACAACAGATTAACGGATATGTTCACGCTAACCCTGACAGCTGAAACGGCAGGAAGTAAATTGGACAGCGCATGATCCAAACATGGGCTTGAACAGCCCCGCCCCCAGATATTTCACTGGCGATTTCCGTCATCTCGCAGAGGTCATTTTTGAGTTTGACGTATCGGAACCAAATAACAACTTAGCAGCTTTTTTATTTTATTTTATATATCTTCTAATGTGATGTTGAAACTTGGAAGAAGAAAAAAAGTAGTTTTTTTTTTTTTTTTAAGTGGCCTCGAAGTATTTCTTTCCTATTATAATATATTCGTTCAGGCCCAATAAAGTCATGAAGATTTAGTGTTTTTTACTTTTATTCCTGCAAGTCGAGCATTTTTCGGAATATGGGTGGGACAATGTGCAATGCTTCTCAAGGTTGTTTTTGGGTTTTTTGAGGGATGTTTTTTACCCCTTTTTCTCACAATTTGGTCATTGCCAATTCCCACCTACTAGTTCTCCTCTATCGCCCGACAGCTACCAACCGGGGAGGGTGAGGGCTAACACATGCTTCCTCTGAGACATGTGCAGCTCTGCCAACGCATCTTTTCAAACTGCTGCTCATGCAACGTCACAGGGCAGCTGAACACACTCTGAGGAGAGCACTAACCCTCTTCCGTATACATGAGCTCACAGAAGCTCACAATTGGCTAAGGTTGCTCTGATTGACAGGGGAGAGAGATTAATGCCATCCTTCCCACCCAGAGAGCAGGGCCAATTACGCTCTCTTGGACTCCTGGCTACAGTTTGCTGTAAAATCGTCAGGATTCAAACTCGCGATCTCCCAACGAGTGAGCGACTTCTTCAATGTCCAATTGGCGGACAGCTTGTGAGTACAATTGACTAGCAGCTCTTAGTTCAGGAAGCGTGATTTGGTTAAAATACAAGACACCATGTCTCAACCATTGACTTATAGTGCCTACCACTTCTACAATACAAAATGTAATACGACGACACTGCGGTTACCATGATTGAAAAAAAAATCTAAACTGTAACAGCCCTGCATGTGTGCGATTATCACAGACAATCATTTTGACCCATTTCCCTGTAGCGAGAAAAGAACAGAAAACCTGTTTACGCCTCACTTATAATGGAAGTCTAAGGGCAGTTGTTGAATTCCATTGATAAACATTTAAAATACATGAATTTAAAATGTAAATTCAAAAACGAAAACCATTACACTGTAACAATAAAGGTGTTAGGATGAGACAGACATGAGAGAAAATCTTACCAAAGCTGTACTTAGAGTTTTATCCAGCGTTCCAAACACTGGTGCAATTGAAAAGTAGTTCCGGTTACTTTACACTTTTCCGAAGGTTTTGTGGTAATAACGCGTGATCAGACCCACACAGTTATACTGATAAAAATTCATAACCACAAATTCCTCCCTCTGAAAAAGTAGTCCCGTCTCTAAAAGAACAAATTATACAGATTTATATGGAGCTCTATTGACAAACACCTTTGACTAAAGTCTTCATGAAATAGTTCTACAAAAAGTTTCGCATCAACGTTTATTGACTGCCCAAAGATAATCGGGCCATTATAAGTTTGGAAGAAAAGGGTTTTCTGTTCTTTTCTCAGTACAGGGAAGAGTCAAGTCTTGTCCACGTGAATCACACATACGCAGATGTGGTAGATGGAGATTAAGTTGGAAAAAACACAAGAGAATTCCTTTAAACTGGGAAAAAAATATTTAAAAAACTACACGGGGACGTGTGATTAAACAAATCTGGGTCAAACAGGTTGTAGTATCGGAAGGCTTCAAATCATCTTGAGACTTTTTCTTTATAATGTTTCATTTTTTATATATTTTTTTGTACTACCCAACAGGAAGTCTGTACAGATCACCACTGAAAATGAGTTTTCGAGAAGAATAATTTTCTATTTTGGGGCAAAAAAAAATGTTCACTACATAGTGTCATTTTTATGTAATATAATAGGCATATGAGCCTTTTACCATTTACGTTACTGCCAAACCTACTTGAACAAACTTTGTTAACATTATGTGACTTTTTTTCTTTCTGAAAATTGTTCATGTTTGAATTTGTTGTTTATAAAAATTGGAGTGGTAAAGCTTATGGGTTTGTCGATTGATTCTAGGTAATGTGATGGTTAATGATTAATGGGCTTTTCACCTCTTTTTTGTGAAAATCACCACGTATTTACACGTCAGAGCACATGTTCAGAGTGAAGAGGTTGTGTGCTGGAAGTAAATCTACAGTACACTTTATATATTGTCTGTAAATTGCAACATAATATGATACTAGCGTCAAATATGGTTAAAAAAAAATCCATGCTGTGTGCAGTGGATATTTGGCACTCCTATCTTTGTAATAATAAACTGAAGTATTTGGACTCTATTAAAAAAAAAAAAAAAGTATATAAAAGTATATAATTGAAAAAATGGCGCAACACTGATTAAAAAACTATATCAAATTTTTTCCCCTGTTATGCTCCATCCTGGATATAACTGCGTTTGTATTTAATATGTCAATTTCAATGTTATATATAATTGGATGTACTGTATATCAAATGTGTATATAATTGTCCATACAATATGTGTAACTTATAGATATAAATTTTTGAAATGCAATGTATGTAGTAGGAATAAGGTGCTTTTTTTTTTTTTTTTTTACTTTTTTTTACTTTTGTCAACTTTTTTGTTGTATAAACGCATCTTGCTATGCACATTTTAGTTAAACTAACAAAAATGCAAAATTGTGTGACAGTTTTCTGTTGAGGCCTTCTCTTCGATTTCCACAAAGTCTCCGATGCACGGCCGTCCAAGAGGATTTTTGTCTCACACGGACTGAACGTTCGGGAACAAACTGCCCTACAAATGCCTCAGCCCAAACCATCTCGGTTGCTGGAGGTATGGAAAAGTTCTGGCTCCTGCATCATGCTCACAAACACAACACTGTCCTGCATGAACAGCTCACTGCGCTGCACTACCTGCGTTCATCAGGTCTCCGTCTCAGCTGGTTTTGTAAACTGTAAAGAAATGGGCTCCAGGCCCCTTTCTCAGGCCGAGCTCTGTAAAAAAAAGAAAAAAAAGCATAGCGCTCTTCAAGAATGTTAATAAACACTCGCTTTGTAATCCACTGCCTGCTGATCGTTCTCGTCAAAGAGGGCTAGAGCTTAAATATTTGTTGGGACCTACCTGCTCATGCCGGGTTCGTAATGTCATTTCCCAAATATGTGTGGGGTTCGGGTCAGGTTCGGATTTTACGTTCAGGTTCTAACAGCCTGTCTCCCGCCTTTAACAGATTTTACCCTGCATCTCCCCCTGCTTTATTCTTCCTCCCTACTTTCATCACCTTAAAACAGTTTTTAATCAGGCATGCTGGAGTCACCCAGTCGTTTTGTTGATCGAGGTCCACGAGGTCCCCACTTGTAACATGTTCTATGTAAAGAAATAAAGAACAGCACATTACGAAAAGCTTAGCCAGGCTACAAACGTTTGGGATGTTGTTCGAAAGCATTGCTTGATGAATAAATTTGTTAAAGCAGAATTTAAACTTGATTTGACAGCTGATTATTTTATTACATCATATTATTATTATTTTTCCATGATCCATGATCTAATGGCGGCTATTATTGTATACATGATCATTTAACCGGCGGTATCCTATCACGTTTAATTCGGCACTTTGGCTGATGATGGGCTGTGCTCGGGTCGGGCTTGGGTCGGGTACGGAGTCAAAACTTGGTGCTGTGGTTCGGGTCGGACTCGGACGGAAAGTTCTCAGGCTGTATTCAGGTTCGGACCAATATTTCAGGCCCGATTAAAGCTCTAAAAAGGGCTGAGATTCCCGATATCGATTAAAGTTGGAGATTACGGAGGTGTGAACACAGTGTGCTGGTCACTCGTCAACGTCTACTCAAAAACCACTGTAAATGTTACAACCAAACAATTAGCTTTGTGAACTGGCACATAATTGGACGCCAAGTCTAATGCTGCTGCCCGAAGCGGGAACGATGACAACGGTTACGAGGAGATCCGGAGCTCGAGGAGAAAGTGGAGGGGAGATGAGGTCGGATTGGAAGAGGATAGAGCCACAGAAAATCATCGGACATCATCGTCATTGTTACTGAGAGACAAAGCGGAGGTGAGACAAGTCAACAGGTGAATATAAGTTCTGTCAGTAGGCGCTTTTGACAGAAAGACTGCAGACGTCGTCCTCCACTTAGATGTCAAGAAGAATGACAACCTAAAAATGGAGGACAAACTTAAGTTTTACCTGGAGTTCAGACAAGCATTAAACATTTTGAACTCAGTGGCCAGGGGAAAAAAATAAATAAAAATAAAGAGTACAATATCATGTTATCTTTGCAGGTTTAAACACTAGCATTGGTTTTATATTCTAGGCTTAATGAAGACCTCTGTGACTGCTATTTCAGCTCTTATTGCAGATCCAGACCCTGACATTAAAGAGCTGATGAACATCTCGCTGCATATAGGACGAGCTCGAAGGTTCAGGATTCAGTTCAGCTCAGTTCAGTTTTATTTGTACAGCGCTTTAAACAGCAGACATCATCACAAAGCAGCTTTACAGAAATCCGGATGTAGATCTAGATCCCTAATGAGCAAGCCAGAGGCGACTTTTCTCTATATGACTGTTCACTGTAATGATTTATAATCTCACTATCGGGTGTCACCCAGAAGAAGATGGGTTCCCTCTTGAGTCTGGTTCCTCTCAAGGTATCTTCCTCATGTTGTATCAGGGAGTTTTTCCTTGCCACTGTCGCCTCTGGTTTGCTCATAAGGGATCTAGATCTACCTCTGGATTTCTGTAAAAAGCGTTCCATTGTTAAAAGCACAATACAATAAAATTGAATTGAATTGAATTGTATGTCTTCAAACAAAACCATCTTTGATAAATGTTAGCTTTTAACTGTTGGTGGTTTCTTAGCTTCCATTTTCGAAAAATCTACGTGCCACTCAAGTGCTGGTTGAGAAGATGAACACTGGCAGAAAACCAGGGCTGCTGAGGAGAACTGGGGCTTTGCATCTATGATACCATGTGTCCTTGTTTTCTCAGTAAATCAACAAAGCCATTTCATTCTTGATTTGCAACTTGGATGTTTTTTAGTATTTTAGGGCTCTGTCAATTAGTGGGAATTAGTGAGTGGCAGTTCAAATGTTATTCTTTAATGGTGTGTAATTTATACTAGTTTAAACATATTTTTAAAACGTATTATATTACAGTGTTACTTGTTTATGCCAAAAAAAAGTTTAAAAAAAAGTTATTGGCATACCAAATGACAGACTGCTCAACCCTTTGCTCTGTGATTGTCTCTGTGTCTGTGGTCGTCCTGTCTTCTCTAACAGTTGCGGGTAGTTGATGTGGATGAGATGCTAGGCTGAGCCTTTTAGACCGGAAGTGCCCCCCTCCTCTCTGTGTGCTTATGTAAACAGAGAGCAGAGAGAGAGAGGGAGAGCTATTTTTAGCTCACTCACTGTTCCCTCAGTCTCTTCAGAAGGAGACAGAGCGTGTGTGTGTGAATGAGAGAGACTGTGGTAGAGAGACAGAGAGAGAGGGTGGATTATTCCCTTAAATATAACATAGTCTTATTGTATTTTTTTTAAAGAAATCAGGTCCTTATAATTTAATTGAAAATCATAGATTACTCCCAATTGAGAGTGTGTCCACAAAAGAATGTCCCCAGAAGGAAAGAAGAGAGAGAAAGTGAGAGCGAAAGGACGAAGGCTGAAATGGAGAATGGTAGTGTTGTTTAAAGCATGTGCACGCTCACGCACACAGGGAGGGGAGCAGAAAATTCGATTTTTCGGCGTGTTTTGCAGGTTGTTCCTGTTCCTGTCTTGTGGCATGTGTGTGTATGTTATTGGCATTATTGCAGTGACAGAAAACGCCTCAAGACTGACTCATCAGAGAGAGAGAGAGAGAGAGAGAGAGAGAGAGAGAGAGAGAGTGGCGTAAACATGTTTTTGAGAGAGGTCAAAATTAGGTCAAATGATTGTTATGAAGGAACAGGTCTTAATAACTTCATCATACAATAGCTCAAAGTGCAACACAAACACAGGCTCCTTTGACCAGCAGCAGGCTTCATGTTATGCTTTATGCTATGGTTAAGACCAGTGAATGCTAAAACTTCATGGGATGCTTTTCTGCTTCTGGCAGCCAATTAATCACTCAATCATTTTTCAGTGTTGAAATTGTTATTTAACCTGCCCGCATACCTGTCTGTACCTGTTCCCAGACTTCTGGATATAAATATTATTCACTTATGCTGATAAGCTTTAGGAGCACCTGTACTGTCTTGTTTACCCTCCTGCCGGCTATTCATCACAAATCAACAACTGAATGCTGGCAGAAAGTGGTGGATGAGGCTTCTTTAACATTCAGAGGATCCTGAAGGCGAGGATGCTAATTTCCGGGAGATCGAGATGATCTCCGCAAACGCGCTGCCATGAGGAGGGCCGCAGCTGTGTTGCAACGGCCTGCTGCATTTCTCGTGACAGGTGTGAACAATGGTAGAGCCCCGAGAAACGTCAACATGGCATTCAGTAGGAAGAACAGACACGGTCCGACATTCACCAGTGAGGCTGCCTTCACACATTCATTCTTATTGACAGCACAACTAATGCTTTTATTAGAGAAATTACCTCCGGGGGAATATCTGGCCCCAAAATGCTAGACATAGTAAGAAAAACCTACGTGGCCACCCACATGTGTCACGTTTGGACCCACACTACTGGTTGGGGTAAGGATAGATCTGCCAATGTAAAATTAAGATCTTTGACTAAGCTTTCACTCCCCATGTCCATGTGACCCCAATTCTCTACAGGATGCAAATCCCTACTGATTAATTTCAATCAACTCTCTGATTAAATCTCAGGGTAGTAGAGAATTACAGTTAAACCCTATAAGGTAAGATCATTCTCGGAGTGTACAGCCTGGGGTAGATTCAAGTAGCCCTATAAAGTAGGATTCTGGGCATTGCTCTAGGCTTTGTCAACCTATTTAACATGTAGAATCCCAAGCGTGACAGAATTTACCCTCTGCTTCTATCAAGGACCAGACCACTTAGTGTTCTGGTTTATGTCGCTTGGCTTGGTAGCAAGCTAACTAGCTAAAAAGCTGACATTTTGTGGCTTGCAAGCTAGCCAGCTAACCGAATAGCTGACTGATCAGCTGCGGTAGCCCACCAAAACGTCCAAGACTAAATAACATTAGAACCGTAAAATAGTCCTACTTTCTTTAGTCTTTTCTTCTCTTCCACAATTTTGTTCCTTTTTTTTATTTTTTTAACTTCACTTACCATAGAATGAAATGATAGGGATTAGCCTGATTTTCGCACAATCATGATTCACAACCAGGAAGAAAGGCCACACCTTAGGAGAATGATAAGTTTGATTTTAAAACTTCTTATCAACTGAAGTTTTCTTAAATCATACTGATGCAATCATTTATCAAATATGTTGGAATTTAGGTATCTTACTTTTACTATTAGCCAATTTTTTTTCACTGCCTGTGACGGGGCTCCTACTGACTGCGGGACCCTAAGCAGTTGCACACTTGTAGGGCAGGTTCTGATGTCAACATGACCGCAACTGTCCACCTACTTGGAGTATCCCACAAACAAATTTTGTGAAATTGCCTCAAATTAAATCATTATTATTATATAACTATGAGGTTCTTTCAGAGCATTGCTTTACTGTAACTATCCGCCTACATGAGTCGAGTGCCCAATTTACAATGTCTAACTATGTGCATTTTACCTCTAATGTAACATAATAAAAGAGTTTATCACAATCATCTACTTTAGCTTTCACCACTCAGACTGTCCAACTGCTAGGAATGTCCACCTCAACCTACTTAAGATAATTTGAGCTCCTTAAATCCCACCAAGATTGTGTCCCTCACTGAAGAACATCTAACATCAAGAATGTTCTCCTGCTCAGACTTGCCTAAATGCAGTGAGCCCTGAGCCCTTCCCATCACAGGCTTTTATACATCATTTTCCAACCACAATTCAAATGCCCAGTTTCTTTCTTTGAGCCACAATTTAATAACTAGTCACTCTACATTTTGCTGATCTATAGAGTTCTTTGAAAACATGTTTACAGTCTCTCTAGTTGATTCACGCAGGTACTTTGCCCCGTTCAGCTGTTTAGTCTTTGATGTGCTTCCTGCCAAAGTATCCTTGCTGCACCTCTCTGTGCTTTAATGGCGACTTTTCTTCTCTGCCTCCTTAACTTGTTTCTGCAAATGATCACAAAAGACACATCAGTTCCCTTTCCCTAGAGGGGTGACAAACTCCTGGACCCAATTCACAGGTTACTGATCACAGATCCAATCACATTATCTATACACAATGATCCAGATGGTAATATACAGTAAGTCTTCAGTAAGCGTTGCACCTGCATTCTCTACACAGTCAAGGTATATTGTAAGCGGTAGATCTACAACTTAGCATTTTTTGCTTCTCTGAGTGGACGGCTGTCCAGTGTTGCCTACAGATTTAAGTCTGCCTGTCCCAGTAGCATTAGTACTTTATGTATGATTGTATTCCTCCTCAGTTTTCTTTGGCGTTTTGTCATTTTAGACCTGACTGTTATTTATGGGACATGACAATAGTGCAAATAATCGTAATGAAACCATTGAGTGTTTGAGCCCAGGATTAGAATGCAGCTTCCATTTAGTTAATTTGCCTTTATGAAAGCCATTTCTCACCTGTAGTTAAATGGCGTTGGTGCATGGCACAAGCCTGCAATCTAATTGTGCTACTGCTGGTTCAATAAAGTAAATGCAGAACTCCAAAATGATGCCAGAAAACCAGGCAATTGCTATAACTTGAAGAGCTCCTTGTAATTTTTTCCCTTGTATACGTTTCATATGGATTGACATGAATGGACGGATGAATGGATTGGCGTCCATGGAGATGCACATGACTGCACATAAATTTTGTAAACTGAACTATACATTTTTCCAGCCCAGAAATATGTTCAGAGGACCCAGGAACGCCAGTGTTTCTCCTTGCATGATATACTGGGGTGGAAGGTCCTAAGGGGCATTGAGCAACCAATAAAGGTCAAATTTGTCCTCAGCAGAGATGTCGGGTTGTCAGGAATAAAGCAAGTCACATGCATTTTTCATAAGCTTGGGCTTCTGGGCAGCTGGCCATAATGAAAATGTATAAAAACAAAGTATTTTGTGCATGAATTAATATTGTCATGTAGTTTTCATGGTGGGTCCCATGGTTTAAGATCAAGAGAGCATTATATCAAAGCTCTGGGATTGGATGTGGCATATATAGCAATGTTATAGCAGTGTGTCCTAGTTACTGTAGCGGTTAAACATAATAGCTGGATATTTCTAAAGTTCAGCACATCAGTTCAATTACATTATGGCACTGTTAATACAGTTAGTTATTTTCATAGTCAATTCAGAAGTCGCAATTCGCTATCAGGCTCCATTCATTTCAGATTTTATGTGGATGAAAATGTATGAGGTACTATTTTTTATTCCGATGCCGTTGTAGTAGGAAGGGCAGGGAGCAGTTGTTTCACGCGTGTCTGAATGGAATAGGATTGTTCCAGAAATGGAAAAATGACCTTGAAAAATGACCCATATTAACAAATGCTATTTAGCATATGTGTGGAATATCATTACCCATAAAATGTAAATTTCTATATTTTGTGATACTAAAAATGGAAAGAACGTTAGGAGTAAGAGACCCACATGCCATGCTAATTTGAGTGTATATCTGGTTGAGTGTATATCAGAAATATTACTCAAAGAAAACCACAAACACTTTTAGACAGCCAACAGAAAGCATAGAATAATGGCTTTGGCTGTGAAGTGAAGTCCCATTGGTCATTTAGATATAATAATAATAATAATAATGTCACCTTTATTGTCACATATACAAGTACAGTACAGTGAAATTGATTCTTCGCAT
>JAOUQW010000021.1:2340683-2351075 GCA_028565825.1 Olivaichthys viedmensis | reverse complement strand
ATTTTTCTGCTACTCTTGGTGTTGATGATTGGTTTAATTTTCAGGGCCTGAGTGCAAGTGTCATTTTCACGACACTATTTAGACATCCTATTTAGTACGTACAATGCAATTTGGGACGCAGCCTTGAATTCTCATTGAATGTGTACTACTTGCCTCTCGCACCCGTGAGATTAATCCGCGCGGTGGGGAACGACGCAGCACAACCCACGTTACTAAATAATTGTGCCTGCTCTCTGGGTGGGAGGGACGGCATTACACTTTCTCTCCTGTCGATCAAAGCGGCATCAGCCAATCGTGGGCGTCTGTATGAGCATCAGTTCGGAAAAAATGCGGCGGTAGGCTCCATGTGTGTCGGGGGGAAGCACGTGTTAGCCCCGCTCGGAGAGAACTAGCTAGTGGGTGGGTGGGAATTGGCAACGACTAAATTGGGAGAAAAATGGGGTAAAAAAAAAAAGTATTAAACTGATCATAAATCAATCATGCAAGTGTTTAAACCCTCAGAGAAGGTTCTTTGCTTTGACTTAACTTTTGTGTAACAAATGAAAGACAATAAAACCTATTATACATCTTTTTTTTAAATATATATATAGATAACCTCTTTATTTTATAACCAGTCACTGCTTTGAGCTCTGTGGTTCCAGCACGTGAACACTGCTCTTTTCCTGTGTGTTTTTAGTCATGAGGGAACGTCTCTATCCCTGAGCCATGTTCAGCGTCCCTTCCCCACTCGGGATGCTCCGGGCTGAGAGCGTCCAGCTCTTGTGTCTCACTGCGTCCAGCGGCGTCCCGCTGTTCTCCCGCGGCTCCACCGAGCAGCCGCAGCAGCTGCCCTTCTCCGTCATCGGCTCTCTGAACGGCGTGCACATGTTCGGGGCGGGCCATGGCGCCGCGCTGTCCTGCTGCGAGACGGAAAGAGGAGGCCGCGTGCTCTGGAGAGTCTTCCACGACAGCCTGATGCTCATCGCCGTCAGCAGCCATGCCGCCGTCAGCGAGCTGCACCTGCGCCGCCTTGTGGAGAACGCCTGGAACTGCATGGTTCTCGTGCTGGGCCTAGACGAGCTGGTCAACGCGCGCAACGTGGAGCGGCTCAAGAGGGAGCTGCGCTCGTGCTACCGCTTGCTCGATATGCTCCTTGAACGCGGCGTGGACGATCGTGATGGCGACCGTGACCAGGGCTTCATGGGAGTTTTGACGCACTGCGTGGACTGTGTACTCGTTCCTCAGCCCGACGTCCTGCAGGAGATGCTGGAATCGTTTGCCCGGGCTGCCGAAAGCGAGTTCGGCTGCTTGCTTGTCCGCGGTCGGCTAGCACTAGCTACCGAGAAATGGTGGCGCCTCGCTCCGCAAGAGCTCGTCCTCCTTTCTGCCTTTGCAAATTTGCCCCCCGGGACAACATCATGTGACTATCCAGTCTTTTTACCCCAGGGAAGCCCCAACGTAGCGCTCAGGCTGCTCTGCTTCCAGCTGCTCCCCGGCACCATAGCGTGTGTCCTGTGCGGGCCTAAGCCGTCTCTGCATCACGTCGAGAATGAGCTAGTTTGCCGTTTTTGGTCTCCCGTGGCAGAGAACATGCGAGGCTGTTTGGAGCAGGCCGAGCGCTCGGCTCTGCCTCCCTCCATTAGCCTCCGCCCGGACGTCCTAGCTCTTCTGCTAATAAACCGCGAGTCGCGCAGATCGGTGGCAGCTCTGGGCCACGTCTGCTCCAAATCCGCGCCCGTTTTCCCTCCAACTTGTCGCTGGCAGCTTCTGCGGCTCTTCTACACGTTCGCAGTGACCCGCTATTTCGCCTCAGAGGAGACGCCGAGCTCGGCCGAGTCCACGGCCGCAGAACCGCTCCATGAGGAATTCTCCGCAGGTTTCACCCACCAGCCTGTGCACTGCTACCTCGTGACCGACGAGTGTAAATGCTACGCTGTGCAGACGCCTCAGCACCAGCTCTTCCTCCTCACCGAGCTCTCCGCGCCCACCTTCGCCCTGCGCTCCATCGCCACACACACTCTCGATGCGGTCACCACGGCGACTGGCTTCTAGAGCGCCAGACGGTGTAGAAGTGATCACTGGAATTATGTGGTCAGGGTTATGTTGGCGGTTTTTGGCGAGCTGGGATGTAGACAAAGTGTACACGCAAGATTATTTTCTAAAAAGGATTAGGCTGCTTTTAAAAGGACATTTTTTGGGGGGACCAAAATGTCCTGGTGAAAGCAGCCTTAGTATGAAAGGATCGCAGAGAAATGTGAATGACGTCTAAAAGTGCTGTTGACACTGTTGTAAAAATGTTACTGTATTTCCTGTTGAAACACATCGTTGGCTGTTTTCTATAACACTGAGCTGAGCAAAGTTTCCTTATTCAATATATGACTCAAACATAGCTGTACATATTAGAGACCTGGCTAGCTGATGCCATCATTCTACACACAGTGATGTAAAGCCACTCGGCCGCCATGCTGCTCCTCCCTCTCTGACTGTAAAATAAACGGTTGTCTATGGACGTAATGTAAACATTTTTCAAATGGAGAAACAAAAAGCCTTACATTAAGAAAAATCAGATGCTCTCTGCAGCAACCTAAAATATCCTTCAAATCTTTAAGAGCTTTAAAGATCTACGAATACCATTGCAAGTCTATAGGGGCCACTTGCTTCTGGTGAGTATGCACTGCTGGAGTAGTGGCTTCAGTAGTGCGCCCTCTGTCGCCTATCTTGGGCTCTAATATGTATATCTATGATTGCAACACATTTCATTCTTTTTAAATATTCTTTTGTCAGATACAGTGCACTTTACTTGCAGTATTTGGATAGAAATGGATCACTGTACATGCTTAACAGTTTGGCTGTTCATAGCATTTAAACCATACTGAATTTTCTATCGGAGCCTACTGAAATATCAGAAATGCAGCTGTGTGTGAATACTGTATGACAGACAATGCAGATCGGCCTTAAAGTAGTCTGAATGCATCAAGGTCTTTTTTTTTTTTTTTTTTTTTAAAGGGTGGCCTTTAATATTACATTGTATGCGATGTGTATTTTTAGTAATTCATTCTCATTGGTCTGATTTGATAAAGTGAGCCCTTTAATCATATGAGTGAATAAAGACAGACATTGAGAGAACTCTTAACCCGATTGCTTTATCACTTTAATATTTGAAAGGATCTCTCAAAGCACTTTGGACTTCCAATGACTCATTTACTGTGTCTGTGAAAACACTGTCAAGTTGATCAGTAATAAGCATTTAATAAATACATTCCCCCAAACCCCCATGCTGGCCAGTGACGTTATAATCTAACCTCATTCTACTTTCGCTCCAGTTACACAGTCATGAATATGGGCATGTGCCGATAACCAGTTATACAATATATTGTGATGGACAATATTGTTATCATGGACACTTCAAAATATAAGGTAGCTAGCATGCTCTGTTGCCCTTTGAATAAATGCTGAGATAGCATTTATTTTGGATAAGTTTAAGCTCTGTTTAAAAAGAAAAAAAAAGCAGTTTTTTGCATGGCTTAAAAACATGAACACGTCCTGAACATTTCTCATCCATATAGAATGTCGACAATGATATTCGATACACTATTTGACAATGAAAAATATTAGGCAGTTGTAGTTCTCAATGAAAGTATGGAAAAACATGGATGACAGAACTGTCACTACGACTGTAATAATTTATTAGTAATGTATTTTTTTAAATACATTATCATGATAATATTGTAAATTGTGCTAAAAGGTAAGGCAATTATCACAATGTCAGGATTTATTTAATACTGGCTCTGTCTCACACACACACACACCAGCAGTACAGGACCACAGTTCCCAGAATCCCCCGGGCAGCACCTACTCACAATCTCACACACACACACACACACACACACACACACACACACACACCTGAGAGCAATCCAGTTCCCTCTATGTATGCCTCAGCAAACCTAGCCACAGTGCTCAGTAATGATCCGATGCAAATCATCATACAAAGCGTTTTCCGGACTGCCTTCCCGATACCGACCCTGCTTCCGAACCCTGGACTTACGACCCTGCCTTTGCCCCCGAAACCCTGTCTGCGCTTCGCCCGACCTTCTGCCTGTCCCCCCGACCACAAGCTTGCCAAATCCCTTAAACTTGTCCGACGCCCGTCTCCTAGCCCATTGCCCGCGCTTGCATCCGCCCCCCCCAGCGCCCTGACAGGCACATGCCTAATTAAGGGGTTTAATACAAAGATTATATGTGATGCATTGCAGTATATTTATAGTGAAATACAGGAAAAGGACACTTTTTTTATGTCTGAGGTTTGGTCCTGTTCTTGCAGGAACTGTGGTTCATTAATAATTTTACTGACCTAATCATTTCAGCCTGCCCTGCCATTGTAATGGCATTACACGTTGATCTGTTATCCATTAGAAAAATCCCATTCGTTTGGATATGTGGATGTCAATGCCATTCTTCTAACGTCCAGTAAAAAGTACCTTTAATTAGCTGGTAAAATGTCCTTTTCTACTGTGTCGCTTCCGCCAAGCTGCCACTGTTCGGTCCTTGAGCAAGACCCTTAACCTTCAACTGTTCAGCTTGGCCAAATGAGTAAATGTAAATGAAACTGAAATCCCATCAGTTGTCTCGTACACATACTGTATCGTGTATTTTGTAGTTACTGGTGGGACGTCTTTGAATTGTACAGTCCTGCACATTGATATACAGTACCTCTATCCTTATCTTCCAACATTATCTTCCATCAAACGGATCGTGGAATTTTCCGTCCACTTAAGCTGTGCTCTTTTTTTTTTTTTTTTTTACTTTTAAATAAATTACCAAATTGTATCTTGCACAGAAACTTGTATCAAGGTTTATCCTGACAGCACGTCATTATTTTGGTTAAAATGTAATAGTTAGCGATTAAAGAATAACAAGGGCTTTGTTGTGTTGTGCTGATTCGGCATGATGAGAACATTACAGTATGATCTTTAGAATCAGCAATTTTCTGAACTTTGTGAAAAAGTAAAGTATGAAAAAAAAATTATTATTTGTAAATTGAATCTAATCATATTAAATCTAATCCTCAAGGCCTAAAGGAATTTAATTCTTAAGTCCCGCTGTGATTATGGCTTTATAAAAAAGGCAGTAAAGCAGACATCCTGTTCATTGAGGGATTATATTGAGCAATATTATGAACAGAGGGGAAGTAAGAGATAATGTGTGTGTAGCAGTTTGAAGAGTGTAGGGTGTGAGGAGCTGAGATAACCGCTTCCCTGTAGTTTTAAAACCCACTTTTAAAATGATGTCTTAATGGAATCAGCCAACTCTACCTAATTATAAAGAAATTCACTAATGTTATAGTTTCTGGAAGTCTTGGAAAGGGATTGAGAGATGGATTTGATTCATCACTACCTCGTGCCCTTTCGGCTGAGTGGAGTTTATTTTCTTGCCACTCTCAGTTTCAGTCATTCAAATAACCTCCTAGACCTTTTTACTGGCTGAATCCCAAATGGCTCCGTTTTGCACATGTAGAGCACTAGCTAGGTTGAGAAGCCATTATTGCATGTCACATTCCCTAGTACCCTTTAATATGGAGTAAGGAGCTATTTGGCATTTGGGCAACGTATCGAGGCATGTATTGAAACTAGCTCTAGTTCTCGACAGCTTTGTGTTGTTCATGTCTTGTCGGAACAAGTTACACCCATTATGTTTGCCAGTATTTTCTCCTTCAGAAGTAGTATTTGTGAGGTTGTCTCACCATGTCACTGATGTCTAGCAAATGGGCAGAAGGAAAGTTCCATGCTGATTCTTCCGAGCCTCCACCATCTCCTTTCAAGTGAAACTTGCCAGTTCTTTGGAAGAGCCTTTGGTGCTCAGCAACTACACACCAACAACTGCATTGGCCTGATGATATGGTTGATCGTGATTTCCTGATGGGGATGGTAATACTGGTTTGCACAGTTAGTATACAACCAATGTGTGTGAAACAGAGGCAGACATAATTGCGTGCACGTTTTGGTTAATTTGTGCTCTCCTCTAAAGAAAATGTGCCCTTGATTTAATGAATAAGCTGCTCGAGGACATTACAGCTCAGTAGGGTGCAGGTGGTATTTACTACTTCAGAAGTCGAAAAATATACTGATGGCTCATGAAACGTGATGCTATGGTAATGTTTCTCAATATGGCCAAACCCATGAAAGTTTGATTAGTGGTCGATGCTAAGTGTAATTAAAGTGTTCATTGTAGGTCATAAGGAGTCTTTTCTTAGTAAATTGACCAACATGTCTGAGCAACATGTTAATATTCATGACAATTTCGTCTCATTTCCACTGTCACTCTGCCTTTAAAAGACTTGAACGGCTACGTCCCTGCTAGCTAGCTTGTTAATTTGTTAGCCTCAATCATTAGCCAGCTTATGCTCATCAAGTCCATATTTCCTAGTGTTCTTATGACCTCAACCACTGAAAAGGCAAAAGTGCAAATTGAGAAGTTCTTGATATTCGTATTGATGGCGTAACTGCGAGATCATTCGCTACGCCAGTTTTCTGAGTTGTGATGCGACAACTCAGGGAGATGCGTCTCAAATCGCTTACTTATTTGACTATTTTAGATGAGTTTTGAGTATAAAGAACTGTCTGGTGTGTTCACACTGAGAAATACACACGGGCAGTAAAAAGAGACGGATGATGGGCCATATTTACTGAATTTAAAAAAAGGCCGCGACGCACACTTTTTGCACTAACCTGTCCCATCATGCACCAGGGAACAGAAAGGAAAGGGGGCTTAATGCAGAACCAACATGACGGAACCAACACGTCTCTGAATCAAAACTGTAAATGTGAATGTGCTGTACAGTGAACTGAAAAACACACACAGTGCAGCAAACACTGTCGGTTAAGTTAGCTAGCTAACGTCATGTAGCGCTGAACACAACCCGGCACTATTGTTCACATCACACTGATTGATTTATTTTTGTCCGGTGTGTTAAATTATAAATAAAAAATGCAAAGTACCCTAATGTTATTTTATTAATAAAAAGGTCGAGGAAGATTTCGTTCAACGACTCAGGCTGTAGATAAGCCAAGGTCGAATCATCATTATTGGTGGTAATATTGCTCGCTTTATCCGGTTTTGGAGAGAGAAAAAATGTTGCAATGAGCAAATGCATGTTTTTGTTCATCACTATATAGTTTGGGCTACTGTTAAATAAATCATAATATGATTATGCAAATCAAGGCTCAGATACTGAAATCCCTCTGGGTCAAACTGTGATAAATGGGGGCTAGTTTAGGGGGGGCGTTTCTAATTTGCATATTTATTTTTATATATACATTATATATATAATCGAGCCTGCTTTTAATAAGGGGAAAGGTGTAGAGGTTTATTTTTTTTGTAGTGTCTTAAACATTTTTTTTTTAAACACATATTTAAACAATTTATTATTCCAGATAGAGTATCTTCAATGGTTCAGAATGGCATGTTCAGGGGTACTTTAGGTGCATAACGGTGTTTCCATTCAGATAGGTCGTGTGCAAGCCCACTTTTAGATGAGTGCATGTGGAGATCTATCAGTCGGTGATGCTGTAAAACCAGACGCACTAACTTTTACTGCACTGCCTGGAAAAAGAAACAAGAGGCCGTGAATGCAAGATGTGGGGCCGCGTCCCAATCCCCGCATACCATCGTAGGGCACTAAATAGGTAGCCTGGTATTTGGGCATACTGTTTAAGCACGGTTAAGTGTGCGGTTTCGTACGTCGCCTCTGTCAACAGCCTGTAGGAGGAGCCGGACTTGCTTTAAAACTTATTCTGTACGCTGGTAAATCTTCTCGCGGCTCCTCGCGCTCCTCTGCCCGCGGCTCCTCGCTCCTCTGCCCGCGGCTCCTCGCGCTCCTCTGCCCGCGGCTCCTCGCGCTCCTCTGCCCGCCCGTCGCCCGTCTCGGAAACCGGTGCAACGTCTTCAAAAGCTCCTGGTGCGTAAAAGTACACAAAAGCAACAGTCATGCATAAAAATGCTGAGTTTTATGAACCGAAGCGTGCACGAGTGTCCGATGCGCGCGGTTAGCTCATCTGGCGCTCGTGCCCTAGTCGGGATCAAAGGTCTCGTGCAGGTTTTGGAGATGTTTCGCAACGTGTGCGTGCGCTGCGTTTATAATCGCGTCGCCGGTCTTGACACCAGGCGTTTGGTGTTTGTGTTTTTTTTTTTTTTTTGCAGCTAAACCTTGACGATGGTTGTTTAACTTTAAATTGCTCAAGAACCGGCGTGTTGTTGGTTTTACACGCGTCACCGTTCTTTTGCGAGACGGGCGCGCGCGCCAATGTTGCCGTGCGCAGCCGCCGCGTGCGGGAAACTCGGAGTGCACGCAGTTGCGCGAGGCCACACCATGAGCTTTTGTCCCCTCTCTTCTTCCCTGTTGCCTCCCACCAGGACTCTCTGCGTAGGTCGGAGCGCACTCGCGTGCGGGCAAATGGCCGAGGACGAGGCGCCCAGGCTGCGCGGTAAGGTGCTCACCGTCGACACGATGAACGCCAACGTGAAGAAGGTGGAGTACGCCGTGCGGGGACCCATCGTGCAGCGCGCCGTGCAGCTGGAGAAGGAGCTCCGAGAGGTAGGATATATGGAATGGCAAATGCACACTAGGCAGGGCCACCACCTCATTATGTAGGGTGCAGGACAAGGTTGCATCTGCAGGATAGCTGATTTGTTCCTTGGTGCAAAAATGAATGGCCACACACAATGACACATCTGGATTGGCTTTATAGATGCTCTATAGCTCTTAACACTCATAGGGTTTAGTCCAAAAAAATATCTCGACACCTGCAATGATGATTGAAATCAATATGAGCCAGATAGGATTCGTTACATGTGCATGAATTTATAGACCTTTTTAGAGATGTTGTTTGAACAGGGGATGAAAAGGGACCCTGGGTAATAAAAAAGATTCTCCAGGAGAGCCAAAATAGTCTGGCATAAGCTGTCCGGGGGCCCAAAAAATTGTACTGGCACCCCTGGATTTGAGGTCAGAGCGCCAGTTCTTGACACCCACTGTATTCTGCATTTTCAGGGGAAACGCTATGCTGCGTAATACCTCTATCTTTACTCTAAAACCTTGATGGCTCCTAATAGCTCTACCTAATAACTGCGCTCTTGCATTGTAACTGCACACTTCAGTTCATGGATTTTCACATGCAATCTTGTTCTGCACATTTCTGTAAGTTTCTCAGCTCTCACACACCTGATCCAGCTCTTGAAGGGCTTCTTAATGAGCCGATGAGTTGACTCGGATGGGTTGAAACAGAGAGTCACAATTAAATGTGCTGTGCATGGAAAGTCGAGGAGCCGGATTGGGAAACACAGATCTTAATCATGCTAATAAGGGATTCTCAGCTCAAGGTTTGTGCTGCATATTTTAGGTCTTTTACGGCTTTAAAACTGCACTCAAAAATGTGATATATTTTTAAATGACTAACTCCTCCTGGATGGCTTTTTCTGATTATATACACTTAGTTGCCAGTTTACGAGGTCCGCCTACCATATAGGTGCACTTTGTAGGTCTACAATTACTGACTGTAGCACATCTGTCGCTATGCACAATGTGTTAGCCCCCCTCTACCCTGTACATCAATGGAAAAGGACCACCGCTGACCAGATGTTATTTGGATGGTGCTCCGTTCTCAGTACAGCAGTGACACTGGCATGGTAGTGTGTGTGGTGCTGGAACGAGTGTACCAGGTGGAGCAGTGTTGCTGGGATTGAGCACTGCGTGTAAAATAACACCATCAAGGGACACTTTTTAACCTTGTTAAGAAAAAAACAGATGATATGCTAAAAGCAGGGGAAAACCTCATTCGGAGATTTTCAGTCCAGTACTCGGGGACCACCAGCTAAGATGAGGACTGTGTCCTAAATTACATACTTTTACTCTAAATAGTATGCCCAAATAGTATGCCAGAAAGATATGGAAATCTGCTTGTGACAAAAAAATTAATATTAATAAATAGGGTATTATGAAATAAATAATCAGATGAATAATTACCAAATGATCTATAAATGAAGTAATAAATTGCAAAATAATTCTACAAATCATTAAAAGTCAGCTCGTTATTATGAAAATGTTCTACCACAGCGCTGTTGAATTCTCGATTCTGATTGGTCAGAAGGTGTTGATTCATTTTCTATAACAGCAGCTCTGACAGTAGTGCCGGCTGCAAGTCAAATCTACTATCGTTTCTATAGTAACAACTCATTCACAGGGACTTGTATGGCTGTCGCTCACATAATTTGAGCCTGACAATAAACGGATTTATAAAAGTGTTGTTACTTAACAAAGAAAAAAAGTATAATCGTTGCAGTGGTGACGCTTTCTGTAAGGAGAAGGTGTATTGAACATTTATGGAAGGAGACTCCGGTGTCAGCGCTTTGTAACAG
>JAOUQW010000021.1:2320926-2335020 GCA_028565825.1 Olivaichthys viedmensis | reverse complement strand
TGTGTCCAGAATCATGACTCCAAAATCACTATGAAAGTTTTACAGCATCGAGAGTGATGTTCATATAAACATTAATATCCAGAATGCCTCTTTTTTTTTGTGGAAAGCGGTGATCAAATCTTGAAGAGGAGACTTAAATAATAAACTGGAATTATCTATGTAGAGCCATTTCTCCTTTATCATTTAACATTTTTATCATTTCTCTTTTTTTAATGACTTTTAAATGACTTTTTCCCCAAAATACATTAAATACCATACACAACCTCTAAAAATACCTTTAGGTGTGTGGTTTATATTAGATATATTACATCCACTACATTGTGGAAGAGTTTAGTGAATAGAATAATGACTGTTCATAAAATATGACGACACGTGACTCCACACTTTTGAACGCTAGTGTAGGTAAATCTTTCTCGGTTGAGGTTTCAGAGCTTAAAATACACAGTGTCTCTATAAGGGTGAGGAGACGCAGAGAAAAAGCATGTAAGGTGTCAGTTTCTCCACAGTGTTATATTTGTATGTGTATACTCTGTATTATAAGAGGGAATCGTGCAAGATATTTGTCGGAAGAGCAAAAAGAGCAATAGCTAAAAACAAAAGTGAAAGTGCTAATACACAGGAGTGTGTAAACACTAGTCACAAAGCAATCGGTCTAATCTTGTGAGTTGAAGATAACTAGCTTGCTTTATTTCCCATCAGGCTACTGACTCTTTTCCTCTTTTCTGTTGTATTTTAAAGGGAGTGAAGAAACCCTTTGATGAGGTGATCAAAGCCAACATCGGAGACGCCCATGCCATGGGACAGCAACCCATCACCTTCTTCAGACAGGTGGGCATCGCGGCCTGCTTCCTGGAGTCTCACTCCCGAGAGCTGAGCTAGAATCTCACTTCATTTTTGTTACCATAACAACGTGAGCTACAGCCTCGGGTCATACAAATGTAGAAATTTTGAACCTGGTAGCTTTGCAGGTTTGTTTACACCTTTAAGATTCAGTTGAACTGGTTTACAATGAATATTTCCTGACGTGTTCGGGTGCCTGCAGTTACAATTCTGGAAACTAGAACCAATTTTTCTGGGTGTTCGGAGAACGTTTTTGCATAACGTTTATAAACGCTCCTACAACGTTGCTGCAACACAATTTCGTCATAGAAACGTTAAAACGTCACGATTCCATATGATTATTTTTGTCTAACGAATCTAATAGCATTGTGAAGCAAGCCATTGTTGCAGCACATGTTTTTAGAACATTGCAGGAACCATCATTTTTCCGGAATGTTACAGGCTAGCCTTCTTAGAACCTGTCGAATACTGTCGTTCTAATAACGTTCTCTGTTATGCGTCTCGATATTCCAGTGAAATTCGGGTGTCAATTTAATACATATTGCAGTCAAATATTGTAATATTTTTTGCCCTTTTTGTTACTTCCTTTGTTATGTCAAAGCTGTTTTTGTCAGGGCTCGCTGGGGGAGGATGCAAGTGCTAGCTCTTGGCCCGTAGGCACGAGTCGTCTCTTAGTCGGTGGGGCAGGCGTTGGCTCGAGCGATGTACTTTGAAAAGGGTGTCGGAGGCAAAGGCAAGTTCAAGAGGCGTAAATCCGGGTTCAAGGTCAGCTTCGGGAAGGCAGTCCAGGAAACGCTTTGTATGCGGATTGTCATCTCTAGCAATGCTGAGCGCTGAGTGTTAGACGGTGGGGGTTTATGTTGGGGAAGAGTGAGTGGCTTCAGGTGTGTGTGTCACGCTGCAGTGATTGGGGACAGGTGCGAGCGATCTGAAGCTCGGTGATCGGGAACGGGGAAGCGAGCTGCGTGATGCAGGGGTGTGCGGGGGATTCTAGGATGTGTGGTTCTGAGAGACTGGTGTGCGTGTGACACGTGTTTTTTGTTTTTTTCATTTATTTAAAAATCTGCAATTTGTGACTTCTTTTTTATAATTTGTGTAAATTTTTCCCCACCCCCAGCAATTAGCACGTCCTCATCACCTCGTACCCTTTTCCTGTTTCTTTGACCAAGCTTTTGGTTTGAAAGGTATTTGTGTTGAGCATTTATTTTTTTCTGTCTTCACTGCTGCCCTTCTCTCCTCAAGGTCTTGGCATTGTGCTCGTATCCAGACCTGCTGGACGATAACAGGTTTCCCGAGGATGCCAAAAACCGTGCTCGGCGCATTCTGAAGGCCTGTGGAGGAAGCAGTATAGGTACGTAGTGTGTGCGCATGTGTGTAAAGATTCACAGATTTGAATCTTGGCCTCAATATTTATGATATATTACGGCCTCTGTACCTGTCAGTCCCTGTGAAGGCGGCATGGCCTGTGTTTGTCAGTTCCAGTGAAGGAGGCGTGGCCTCTGTGCTTGTCAGTCACAGTAAAGGAGGCGTGGCCTCTGTGTCTGTCAATCAGTGAATGGGGCGTGGCTTCCGTGCCTCTGTAGAACTAAAATCGAACCATTTGCACAATCCTGAATTACATTGTATTGCAACAGCTCTAAAATTGTATCGTTTTAAGTCGTTGCCTGATCTCACCTTTGCCCTTCAACTTTTCTATCTGTTTGTAATGTGCAGCTTTTTCTCCCTTTTTTTGTAGGCTCCTACTCTGCGAGTCAGGGTATAGACTGCGTTAGGCATGATGTCGCCCACTACATCGAGCGCCGTGACGGCAGCATCCCTTGTGACCCGGACAACATCTATCTGACCGCTGGAGCCAGTGACGGCATTGTCGTACGTCCTCATTATTTAACTCCCCTGTCCTGTTCATGTCTTTAGGTTTAATAGCATTACAGCTATAAAATGTATTTTAAAATACCCAATATATCTTCATTTGAATTATTAACAATATAAACAATATTAATGGAGATAGACACACAAAAGCCTCTCCCTACATCCAGTAGGTGTTCTACTTTTTAGTACTGTAAAAATTGGTCATCCACTCAGCAGCAGAATATTTGTCATTAAGTAGCAAGAAAACCTGAGTCCCTGAATTTCCAAGGCAAATTAGTGTGTTTTTCACCCTCAGCTTCTGAAAAAACTTTCCACAGTAGTCCAGAGAACGCTGAGAGCAAACACACAGTATATTTTATATTATATATTATACTGTACACTGATTTGCTATGTATTAAAGAAACAGTGATGCATGATGCTAAACTGATGCGAAACTTCCATTACTTGGTAGCCACGTTAGCCTTGTATCTCCAATGCAAAACTAAAAAAGCAAATTTTGGTCACCAAACATGTCTTGGCTGATTGACTACATTTGGGGTAAGAGGAAAATTGTGTACCCTTCATTTTTGGCTGAACTCTCACTTTAAGTCCTTCAAGTCACCCTTACATTGTTTACTCTCCCTCTGTGTGTCTATCTCACTCTCTCTCTCTCTCTCTTTGTGTCTCTCGGTGTCTCTTTCTCAGACCATGCTGAAGTTGCTGACCGCAGGTAAGGGTCGCACCCGTACCGGCGTGATGATCTCGATCCCTCAGTATCCTCTCTACTCCGCTGCGTTAGCTGAGCTGGGCGCCGTGCAGATTAACTACTACCTGAACGAGGAGAAGTGCTGGAGTCTGGACATCACCGAGCTGCAGCGCTCCCTACAGGCCGCCAGACAGCACTGCAACCCGCGCGTCCTGTGCATCATCAACCCAGGCAACCCCACAGGTACACATGAGAACTCAGAATCGAGCCTTTTAACCAACCAGCGCTTATAATTCAACGATCGAACCATTAGACTAAGGCCATCTCCAGATTAATACAGATACATTCAAAAACACTGTTTTTTAACGAAACGTTTTTCGTCCACACTGAAACGCGGAGACGATAGGAAAACGCCTATACTGAGCATGCACAGACTGCGCACGCTGTCTGAACCAGGAGGTTTACGCCATTTACGCAGGTTATGCGGTTTGATGTGATGTGCGCCTGCAAAGATGGAGAAGTTAAGTCACAAAAAAAGACTCTTTATACAAAGTACTTTGTCTTGCACGCAAGAATGTAGCATTTATATTGTACACAGCTTCGTTCAATTCCAAAATAATGAGCAAAACAGCTCCAACGGAAGTTGAATTAACTCACCCCTCTGTTTTAGTTGTGATGGGAGCTGGATCACATGACAATCAGGGGCCAATCACAGGACGACAGACATCAGCATTTTCAAATATCTCCGTTTTCACCCATCCACACTACAGCGCAAAAAAATACCGTTTTCAAGTGTATCTGGCGCTGGAGAGCGTTTTTTCATAAAGATTTTAAAATTAGCATTTTTTTGATGGTCGTATCAGTGTGGACGGAAGCCAAAACATAGAAAAACGCATGGCTTTTTAAATGTCTCCATATCAGTGCGGACTAGGGCTGTCGAAACGAATTTCGCTATTCGAATACTCTTTGAATTTACATAATATTTACACATTTAAAGGCGAAAAATCGACATTCAAATGTTTAAGAAGCCATGTTTTACTTTAAGTCTATAGAAACGTGTTTCACAAACGTTTTTGGCCAAATGACCCTGTGGCTTGCCGTAGCAAAAGGGGCATGTCAGTAGGGGTCAGTATAGATCTGTTACAAATCGACGGCCGGAGCTCTGCTTACCACGATCTGTCCAGCTCGCTAGCATGGCTGCTGCTAAATCGCCAGGATGCCCCTAACAAACCTTACAACTAAATAAATGAAATAATAAATTGTGATGACATCATCACTCCCGAACACCTGCAAAGCCCCCGAGTGGAAACTGTTTGGATTCCAGTTTTCACCTCAGGTGTTTTATACAATACAAACGTGAATGCTTTCTCGTCTGATGGCAGTGTAAAATTCACGCTAATGTCATACCTCATTAATATTCAAATGCATTCGAATACTAAATATTTTAAGTAACTTAAATTCGAATGCAATCTTGACAGCCCTAGTGCGGACATGGCCGAAAGAAGGGTGACATGATCTAAATAATCAGATATGAGGCAAAAAGATGTTCCACTTCCCCCAAATGCAGTCAATCATCCCAGAGATTTCTGTTTGCTTTAGTGTGGCACTGGAGCTTCTGAGCTGTTCTTATTCCTGATAGGTCAGGTACAGAGCAGGCAGTGCATCGAGGACGTGATCCGATTCGCTGCCAAGGAGCGCCTCTTCCTGATGGCCGATGAGGTAACACAATATCCTCAGAGGAATGCTTTCACTTGTCATTGCTTCCTTTTACGTTGAAACATTTAACCCTTTAACTCTGCCTCTCTCAGGTGTACCAGGATAACGTGTATGCCGAGGGTTGTGCCTTTCACTCTTTTAAAAAGGTGTTATTCGAGATGGGCCCCGAATTCTCCAACACGGTGGAAATGGCCTCCTTCCATTCCACCTCCAAGTGTTACATAGGAGAGTGAGTACACAATTTCAGCCATACAGAGCATTTTGGGCCAGCTTCCCAGCCCAGGGCTTGAGATTCACAATGAATAGCTGTTAGGAGTGTAACTGAATCCGGGGCTTCAGTGAAACTGGTCATTCATGGGCCTCCTACTTTTGAGAGTTAATGCTAGCTGTATTCATTTTTCCTATTCACACCCAACCTTCAGGTGCGGTATGCGGGGTGGTTATATGGAGGTGATAAACATGGACCCAGAGGTAAAGGCTCATCTCACTAAACTGGTGTCCGTGCGTCTGTGCCCACCCGTGCCAGGCCAAGCGCTCATGGCCCTGGTGACCAACCCACCTCAGTCTGGAGAACCATCACACGCACAGTTCATCAAGGTAAAAAAACCCTGTGGAGGTATTTTCCTGTCAAAAGTAATCATATGTGAGTGCAATGAAAGAAATTCATAATCATTCGGAGTGTATAAATGAATGTGTTCATTTCCTGGCTGCTCCTCAGTCGACCAAATTATACTTCTTAGAGATGGCACGATACCACTTTTTCTTTTCCGATACCAATACTGAAACTTTGAGTATCGGCAATTACCGATAGTAGTTTTTTCAACTACTAAGCTTTAAAATGAGCAATTTATTTTTATTTTTTTTTAAATTGAAGCACTTTATTTAAGATGGCCATCTAAAATGAGCATACTCAAACTTCTCAAACATTCAACTAGCCTACAGGAAAAAATACATAGCCATCAACATGACTTCCACAAAAGCACAGCTTTTTTTTTAATTCAAATAAATTCTTAAAAAAAAAAAAAAAAACATAAATATAAACACAGTGCAAATATGTGCAAAATTAGACAATGTAAAATAAAATAACTGTATAATAGTTATTCATGCCAAATATAATAAAATCAATATGTTAAAAAAAAATGTTTCAGTAAAAAACAACAAAAAGTTATTTTATTTTATTTGTTTGTTTGTTAGATTTTTTTTTTTTTTATACATGGAAAAATAATAATAAACAAAGTAAAAAAAAAAAAAACGATTATAATCTGATTCATAAATCTGCAAATGTGATTGCAGCCAAAATTTCAAGAGTACAATTCTCATATTACAGCTATGAATCCAAATTTACAATATTCTTGTTGACATTCACAATTTACTTACGTTTTTTTTTAACTCTACATTTTCAAATCTGTGGTTACGCTGCCAAAGCACACGATTACAGCTCGAGGGTTTTGAATGAATCATTTCACTACTGTCATGTAGTGTGCACGGCTTGTAAAGCCATAATAATTGATTATGATTTGTAAAGTTAATGAGAAGTGTACATGTGACCTGCAAGTCGAGTTAGAGATTTACAAAATTGTCTGCGGATTCATAAAATTACAAGTTTGGCGGTCATTTATTTTACCGTACAATAACTTTTGACAGGATATTAACTCCATACCACTCTTTAAATAAATAAAGAAATAAATCAGTGGTTAATGTCCCGGGGAACACTATGAATGAAAAAATCAGATTTTTTTTTTTTGCATAATACCCACCTTGGCTGTTATATTTAACATTGAAAATTTGAATGGAAAAAAAAAAAACTATAGAAATTTGATAAAGCACAAACATTGTTGTTAAATGGTAAAGCGAGCATCACATTAAACACTCTCTCTAGATCATAACTTTACAATGCTTTTGAGAAACTGGGCCTAAATTATGATCAAGGCAAGTTTTTATATTTATATTTATATAGCGCAACTTAAAAATAATTAAAATTCATTAACAATAGGAATAAGATGATAAGAAATAATGATTAAAATAAAGTTAAAGTGAAAGAATAAATAAAATAAAGTGAATAAGTTCATGTAGACGTTTAAAAGTTAACAATTATTCATACTTCGTTCTGCATGTTGTGGCCCACGAGAGCCACATTAACCTCATTACAAAGCATTTTAGGTTCCCTGGAACTTTAAATCAATAAATCTGATCAAGATTTATTTTCTTTCTCCCTGTTCTGTAGGAGCAAACGGCCACGCTGAACGACCTGGCGCAGAAGGCCAAGCTTACCGAGGACATTCTGAACACGGTGCCTGGGATCAGGTGTAACCCAGTGCAGGGGGCCATGTACTCGTTTCCCCGCATCATGCTGCCTGAACGCGCCATAAAGGAGGCCACGGTCTGTTCCTCTCTCTTTCAGTTTCACCGTTCTCTCATTTATCCGTTAGCATGATGGTGACATACCGTGTGTGTGTGCGTGCAGGAGAAGGGCCAGGAACCAGATATGTTCTACTGTATGAAGCTCCTGGAGGACATGGGGATCTGTTTGGTCCCTGGCAGCGGGTTTGGCCAAAAAGAGGGAACCTATCACTTCAGGTACGTCTCTAATCAAACAGTTCTGCAGTGACACAACGTATATGTTAAAAATGTTTTGCATTGGCTTAATTATAATATAGTGATATGTAATAATTCTCCAATTGGTAGTGTTTTACGGTAGGTGTGCATCTCCAGCCGTTATGAGAAGCTACAGTTAGCTAGGTGCTGATATAACATTGATTATAACGTGTTGTATAACATAAAATGTTCTATTATAATTGTGTTATCACATAATATAACACGGATGAAAATCAGCATTATTACGGCGGCAGCGATCGGACGAACAAAAGCTACAAGGTTGTTACAAAAATGTACATTTTTAGGCATTAAAGGAATACTTCAGGATTTTTCAAACAAATCTATCTACCGCATCGGTATCGTATGCGTGATTACCACAGAGTTTTCCTGGACTGAGAAAAGAACGGAAAACCCAGCGTCAGTGTTGCCAGGTCCATGGTTTTCCCACGGAACGTCCTGCCACATCTTTCTTTGTCCGCACGTTGGGGGTTGGACGTTTTTGCATACATTAGATTACTTGTATGAATGTTTTTGCAAGCCAAATAGGTAAATGTTTAATGCAAACAGTAAATGCAAAGTCTACTACGTATGTACAGTATGTGGGCTGTGATTGTGAAATGGTGGAACAGTAAAAATAAGGTATTGTTACTACAGTAAACGCATATGAAATGAATATAGTTGACCGCTTTTACTTGTGCGTCAGTGAACTGCTTAACTCATTTGCATAGCTGTTGTTTATTTATGATAATATATGCAATAATATAAGACAATTTTAAGAGAACTGCAGGGTTTTAATACTGCTTCACTAAAAAATGTATTGTATAACGTTACTTTGTAAAATAATGCAATATATTTGGCAACGGGTAGATTTTGATGGGTCAGATCAATTTTAAGTTTTGAAATTGGACTGTTTTATTGACCATTGCTTAGTTTTTGGCTTAGTTTGAATGCCAATTGGGCTGGTTTAAATCAAACCTGGCAACCCTGAACCCTGCACCCTTTACAACTAGGGATGGAGAATGGGGGAATTGGCCTTCATGATATCATAGGCTTTCTTTCTAGCCTGTTGATCAGAAAATGAAGCTAAGCCTCTGAGGTACTCCAGTTATATCAGAGCGAGCGTGCACTAGAGTTTGGAGGTGGGTTCTGTGTTCGACAGCAAAATGAAGGAGAAACACAGGACACTGTCAATAAATACTGTACTGCACATGTTCCTGTCTTTCACTATTTGTACTTCATGTAGTCACCTGTATAGGGCTCTGGATGATGCATTGTGATCCTGCAGGTCTGATATATTGTCTCATTGTATGCATGTATAGTACCAGTCAAAAGTTTGTGCACCCCTGCTCATAGAAGGGTTTTTCTTCATTTATACATTTTTCTGTTTTCTACTTGTTTAGAATAATAATGAAGACATTAACACTATGAAATAACACATCTGACCAAGAAAAGTGTTCAACAAATTCTAAACTAGTTTCTATGTGAAATTGTTAACAGTGTTTCTGATGAAGCTCTGCACACTCTCACCATCTTCTCAACCAGCTTCATGAGGGCGCTTCACCCAGGAGCCTTTTCTTAAACTTCCCAAATAGACAGAGTCACTTGTTGTTCTGCTTCTCCTAAAGCTCTAAATCATAAACTACTCGTTACTTATTAAAAACTACATTTAGATTCAGAAATAAATGTACACATGGGCATTAACTTCACTATTTACATTTATCTTAGAAACTAATTTCAACCATAAGCTTTTATCAAAACGTCTTTAAGACGATGAACAAATATAGATTCACTCCAGTGTCTAAACTTTTCACTGCTAGTGTATTAATATGTATATATACTGCTGTTTTGTCCCGTATGTAAACAGTTTTGTGATACGACAGTAACACATGTAGCTCCTAACACACAGCGTTAAATGTTGTTGTGTCTTAATGGCTAACACCCAATACAGACTCCGTGCGCTATACGTTATGTGGTATCGTCTCTACTGTTATCAGCTCTCAGACTGTGGAACCCTGGGTTCTGTATCGCGTGTACAGTGTTTCATGCTCACCAATGCAGCTGGTGCCCTCCTCGTCCGGGATGAAGCCCAGCTTACACACGCAGGCGAAACTGCCGGGTGTGTTCCTACAGCGGCCGTTAGCACACAGGTGCGGATCGTCCACACACTCGTTAATATCTGTTAAAAAACAAAATCACAATTCAGGCCAAATGGTTACTGATACATTCAGGGTACACAGTTGGACAAAAATACACATTTAAAATGCAAATTTAGCCAAAAACAAACATTTGGATATCATAATATGCATCCTCACTTAAAAATAAACATTGAGTTGTATATTATCTATATATTATATTATATTGTATTAATGTGATCCACTAAAAAAGGCTTTAATAATATTATGTAATGTGACTCCTATCAAGAAGGTTCATATTGTAAAAAAAAATGAAAAAATAGCACAAAAACAAAAGCAAGAAAGCATTGTAGTAAAAGCAAGACTTTGCAGAAAACAAAACGAAACAGAAACTATAATGTCTATTACAGCACGGTTACAAAATGAAATAGAATTACAGAGAACATTTCTTTAGTTTTTTCTTTTCTTTTATGTTTGGATTCCTAAAAAAAAACTAGAAAACTAAACTAAGACTATTTATTCAAGCTAATAGAAACTGAACTAAAAATGTATGACCAGATTTTAAAAAAACTAAATAAATAACAACCAATGACATTTTTGGAATCTATAATAACCCTGACAGTATGTATTAGTAAAGCTTAAGTAATGGTACTTTGTTACTATACTTAAGTATAATCACGTTTCTGTGCATTTTAACTTCATTTATTAACTATATTTTTAAAAAATCGAATCAAATCCATTCAAATTTGTGTGAAAACCAACCGCTCGTCTTTGGACTGTCTATTAGTCTGACTTGTATGTAAGGATGATTTTTAAATAATTTAGTATATTTAAGTGTGGAAACTTTTTAACTTTCACTTGAGTATCGTTTTGACACAATATTCATATTTTCACTTCAGTATCATTTTTCCTGTACTGTACTTTTTCCACCATATACATATATAGTATATATTTACTATATGTATTTACTAAATAAATGTAGTGTATGCATTTACCGTAAAAATTCTATATTGTCACTCACCTACACATGTGGTTCCCTCTTCATTTAACCTGTAGCCGTCATTACAGATGCAGTAGTAGCTCTCTGCTGTATCATAACAAAATCCTGAACCACAAATATCAGGACTGATCACACACTCGTCCACCTCTGCAGAGAGACAGACATGGAGACAGACAGACAGATGGAGAAAGAAGAACCGAGAGAAAATATGACTACGATTTTTTTCTGAATAGTGTGTTGTTAACATATGCAGCATGTTCCACTCCCGAGAACTGTTATTATTTAATCAGTTATGGAAAAAAAAAATACAAATTTATTTTATTCAGCTAATCAGCTAATCCTTTTTTACTCAAAGAATACGTCTGTTAATATCTGTTGAAAATAAAACACATATATATATTTTTTAACAACACTACTGCTATATAGGCAAGTTTATTTATATAGCACAACTTCATGCACAAGGCAATTCAGAGTGCTTCACAAAAAAAGAGAAATTAAAAATAGGAACAAGATTAAAAAATTAACATAAAGATTAATTTTAAACAAATTTGAAAGTGAATAACAATAGCTACTAGCTAGATTAGATGGTTCCTGTTTTTAAGGCCATACTTTTTCATTTACTAAATAATTGTGATAATAATTAAATTAATTAAATTAAATAATTAAAGGAAAAGAGCTACTTTATATTTAGAACAATAATTATAGTAGGTGAGAGGAGTGAAAAGTAAGTTCAAGTTGCTTTTAAACAATCAGATTTTCAGTTTAACAGTTTTTCAGTGGTGGCAAATTTATCTACAAATATTTGACATTAAAAAACATAAATATGTTGATTATACTGCAATCAAGCTCAAGGTTAAAGTTTAGCTAATGGTTGAGTAGATAAGCCTCGGTAGCTAATATTGTCTAGGGCACTAGTTTGCTAGCTAGCCATGTTGGTATTCCACAAGTAAAATAGTAAATGTATTATGTGCATAGGCGTAACTTACGCTGGGGGCGTGTCCCCACCACGTTTTGAAAGTGTAGTCCATTCAAAATATTTTATATAATAGTTTGCAGCAAAAACTGATCCCAAACGTGTTCTAAAAATATCACTTCAGCCCTTTTCACAGAGTTAGTTTTTCAGTCTGTAATAAAATGTCTCCTTTATGATAAAACTCGGCAAGAGCCAGGTTATAGCAGGTTTCTTTTCCCGTAAACCTGGATGTTTGCGTCCCACGTGGCGACATGTTCACATTATTGCATTATAAATCTATTTATAAAAAACTATATTGTGGCACATGCAAATATAAATGGACATTATAATGGACACTTTCTGAGATCGAAACCGTAATTTAATCGATACAAGTTCTAATTTTAAGTCCATCCTCTGAGACCGAAAGTTTATTGTGGCACACGTCTATTCTTTAAGACAGATCGCTGAGGCCATAACAGTTAAAAGCCCTCGTGGTATCACACGAGAGATTTCTAAGGGTAAGCATACAGTAACGCAGAGTGGGAGAGAGTATACTAATAATATATATTATAAAATATCCTATCTATATTCCTGGTGACTGGCTGTGGTGTTTGGGATCCGTCATATTAAAATGATCAATTGGAGTCAGATCATTTAAAATAGTATAAACACGCATTAAAACCTTCAGCCTGCATCCTAATTTCCGTCGTTGGTACAGGAAGGCGGAGGTGTAACCTAACTTAATCACACGAGCAATTAAGCCTTAATTATTCCTACATTTAAGAGGGAAACTTTAATTAATTAATTCAGGTGATTAAAGAATAGTTTTTATAAGTCTACATTAACAGCTTGCAGGATCGCGCTCTTTACTTTCTTTTGTCTCCTAAAGGACTCGGTGAAGACATTACGTGGGTGATGAGAACCATATCAACTGAATTTTAAGACTTCCAAAGCATCCATCGTTCCTTTATTGCCGTACGTGTTTGAAAAGCTGATGTGGATGTAAACGCTGGTTAAAATGGAAGCGTACCTTTAAAAAAAAAACTTTTAGTATGGCTGGGAGTCGATCACAAAAAGAGTCGATTCTCTGACCCCAGGCATTGGGAATCCAGAGTCGACTCCAAAGCTTTGTATTATAGTAGGGAGTGAAATGTAAGATTGTGCTCAAGTTTGAGCACAGACGATTATACAGTAGGAGCTTCCACATTCGCTGTTAGGAGTAAGAAAATTATTGTGTGAAATCGACTCTTGGAATAGACTCCAAATTGGAGTTGACTCCAAAATTTCTGCAATCGAATAGCCCTATGCTTTAGAAACTGCTTTCGGTGCAGATCGTCCTGGTGTCTCACTGGCCCCGTCCCCACCACTTTTCAAAACAAAGTTACGCCCGTAATAATGTGTTAACCTGTAACTGTATACAACCTACAAGTACAAAGTACAGACATTTAAGCGTTTATTTCATTTCACTTTCTGTAGCGAGTTAAATGTTTGCGCCATGTTGAAATAAATTGAACAATTTTGTCTCGTCACTCAAAGGGAACGTGGATTAAGAGATAAGACTCTTAATAACGCTGCTGTAAATACAAATGTATTTGTTGACTATGTCGTAGTTGCAGTGTGTGACAGCAGCACATACTGCATGCATTTTAATATAGTAACATGTAAAATGATATTAGCAGTTTGTGCGGTTTACAGCGACTCAATTTACACTCGCCAAGTCAAAATAACATCTAAATAAAACCGAACTCAGCGTACCGGGACGGTGTTGCCCGGCTACAGCATGCTACGCTGCGAACTGATACACACTTCTGGAGGAAAGAAACACACAGCAACAAGGATCTAAAATGAGCAAAGGATGCAATAACGTGCATGAAATTGACACGTCCAAAAAGGAAATGTTTTCGTTGGCGCGTGTTCGGAGCGTTGAGATTCCACACAGCCATGCTGACTGACAGCAGCTATTTTAAAGGAAGTGTTAAAAGCAGGCCTGGTGTCTCTGTGGTCACTTTATTACAGCACACAGGCTGGAAATATGGATGGAGGACAGAGAGAGAGAGAGAGAGAGAGAGAGAGAGAGAGAGATGAATACTGAGAATAGTCTCATATCGCACTTATACACTGTGTAAAAGTCTTAGACAAACTAAATTTTTTATATACATTTTGTCTCAGATGTTTATTTTTGACGTCTTCTGCATTAGTGCGTCATTTCCAAACATTCATTTTCCAACAAAAAGAAATGTTTGTGCATCATTAAAGAAAGTGAGATATTCAGCACTAGAGCACTTTTTAGATAAAAACAGAATCA
>JAOUQW010000021.1:2277082-2294638 GCA_028565825.1 Olivaichthys viedmensis | reverse complement strand
TTATTATTATTAGTAGTAATAGTAGTAGTATCATTATCATTATTATTATTATTATTAGTAGTAGTATTATCATTATCATTATGATTATTATTATTAGTAGTAGTATCATTATGATGATTATTATTAGTATTATCATTATGATTATTATTATTATTACTGTTCTTATTCTTATTCTTATAAATAATCCAAAATACACTTTAATTGTAGCACAAAAAAAAAGGTTTAGGCCCAATCTCAAATGGCTCCCTATGCCCCTACATAAGTGCACTATATTGGGGATAAAATAATGGGATTGTACACCCTACGTAGTGCACTGTATGTACATTTGTTATGCAGCCGCTGTTCGTGTCGCATCCTCCGGTCCGGCAGGTGGCGGTAATGAGCGCGTGGTTGTTATAGAAGCGACGCTGTTTTCAGAGAGGCAGTAAACAGAGACAGAGAAAAGGGCTATGAAACAAATGGCGCTCCACACTTCATCATCATCATTATTATTATTATTATTTATTTTTTTATTTTAACACCTGAAAGTATAGTTATGGCCGGCGCGTAGTGTAAAGGACATCCGGACTTTAGCGTTATCGTTGCGGAGGACTTCGTTAGGTTTTTGTCGGCGCGTGTTTACCGGGTATTTACCGGGTATTTACCGGGATATCAGTTCTACAGCCGCCGCAGTTCCGGGTCTTAAATGAAGAGGACAAGCGCGCTCATCTTGTTTTGAGGAGCTGGAAAGAATAAAAGAATAAAAAAATAAAAAAAATAAAAAGTGGAGAAACACCGGGGATGCGAAAACATGGCATCGGTGCGCGTGGCGGTGCGCGTGCGGCCCATGAACCAACGGTGAGCGCGCGACACACGGGGAAACCCCCCACGACCCCCGACCTTCATCACCATCATCATCATCACCATCATCATCATCATCATCACAGACCCGGTTGATTTTTGACCGCTGATATGCAAATGACGCGGACAACGCGCGCGACTGTCGCCTCCCTACATATAGGCTCCCTATTTCACACCAAGTGCACTATGTAGTGCGTACAAGCCCATTATGGCCAATATAGTGCACTCGTTATAGGGACTAGGGAGTGACTTGTTTTAGCCTCAGCCTTGTTTTGACTGTAGAGGCGTGTCCAGGTGTTCATGCACCATCTGCATCATGCACTTGTTTCTGGGTGCAGAAGTAATGGCACCCTGACCACATTGATGCACTGCACAGTTGCTCTGTAGTTCCTCATGCTGAAGGGATTTCATCCGACATGAGTGACATGCGATTCATCAATCCTGCTTCAGTTGCATACGAGTAATAAACCTCTTAAAGAAGCAATGTGATAAAATATCCCTTTAAAAACATGTTCATCGCCCCCGACAACACGAGTTTCTTCCGGCGGATGCTTCAGCTGAGGCGCTGCACAGATAAAAGCGAATTAGATCATGTCAGTCATTCAGTCTAGATGTGTTCACACACACACACACACACTCATGTCTAGTAAAACAGAGAACGTTATCACAGTGTTCAGTTAAGTATCTGACCGGTTCTAAGAAGGCCAGGCTGTAATATCAGAATATAACGTTCCTGCAATGTTCTTAAAACACGCGCTGTAATAAAGGCTTGCTTCACAGTGTTATTAGAACGTTGCTCACACAAGGTTCCTCAGTTACACTTAAAGAAAAAAAAAAAAGAAAAAAAAAACTAAAGCTGACATAAAAGGTTCTTTAGAGTGATGTCATACGTAGCAGAACCAGTTTTTTGGTTTTCTAAGGAATCGTTTGATTGAGTTTTGTTTGGTGCCACAAAAAAAAGAAAAAGTCCAAGAAGATGTGGAAGGATCTTTGTGGTGAAAAAATAATGATTCAGTTTTCAGTGGCACCAACAACAAAAAATGGCTAAAGAATCATGGGATCGAAAATGATTATTTTTTGGCTCTTTAGGGAACCAAAAATGGCACCTTTTATTTTTTAAGAGTGTAGACAAAAACAAACATTACGGAAACGTTAGTGTTGAAGTTCCTACAATTAAAAATGTTGCAGAAACGTTTTGCTGGAACATTTATAAAAATTAAAACGTTCTCAGAAAACTTGACAGATTGAACGTTCTTGGAACCAAAAGTTTCTAGAACCTTAAATTTCAGAAAACGTTCTGCCAACCTAAAATTGTTAGCTGGGATGTCACGCCGGCTGCTACAGCTGTGTGTGTTTTGTGCTCGATAAGGAGTTTTGAGGTGGTGTGTTTTTTCACAAACACTTTGTGTGTGTGTGTGTGTGTGTGGATACATTTCTGATCAAGGCTGCGGTCTTAGGTGTGGATTAGTGCAAGGAAATTACACCATATCCCGGCCTACTTTATTCCAGCAATTTGGAAACGTGTGTGTGTGGGTTTAAGGGAACAATTCAGCCAAGAATGAAATGTACCCAATGTTCCTCTTCACCCCAAATGTTTTCCTTCATTTTGTTTTGTTTTTATTCCTGCGAGGCGTAAATGTCATTTTCTGGCCGAACCGTTTCTTTAAAAATGCTCTTGATAATAAAGCATCAGATTTACAGACAGATCATAAAACAGCAACGGTAAACGTGAATTGAAGTATTTTTTAATAATCCGTCTCTTTATTACGAGTTCATGTGCTAATGTGCTGTTTTATTTGTATCATTATTTTGTAAATACATTTTTTCTTTTATTTATAGAAGCACTTTTGAGCTGCCAAATCTACATGAGAGGTGCTACAGAAAATAGTTATAATAAAATAATAATAATAATGTTTTAATTATTATTATATTTTCTATAATAAGAATAATTATAATAATTATTTGTATTATTATAACAAATTTAATAATATTTAAAAAATACACTCATTTTTTTTATTATAACTACCTTTCATGTAGATTTGGCAGCTTATTATTAATAATGATGAATTATTATTATTATTATTGATAAAAATGTTTCCTCAAAGGTTCTTTGGATAGTTAAGTATTCTTAACTTTCTAACGAGGTTCTACTTAGACCCCTCTCTGATAGGGAAACACTCTGTTGTAGGGTTCTACATAGATCCTTTAAGGGTTTCTCCAGAAGGACAAACCGAAGAACCCTTAACGATCGGGTGATGAGCTCTGATAGTAACCACATTTATTTTTTTCCTCCGCAGCGAGAAGGAGCTTTCAGCCCAGTGTATCATCGAAATGGAAGGAAACAAGACGACCATTGCCAACTTAAAAGTGAGCCTCACTGAGACATCCTCCCTCTTTCACCCAAACGGGTTTATCATTCGTGATCAGTGTTCGGTTTCTTGCTCTGGTCCTGAATGTTGTCTCTCTTGTGCGCTCCAGATCCCCGACGGCGTGACCGGCGACTCCGTGAGGGAGAGAACCAAAACGTTCACGTACGACTTCTCATACGACTCGGGAGACTGCACAGGCAGCAGATTCGTCTCTCAGGAGAAGGTGACTACAAACAGAACAGAACGTTTAATAGCCGTTGTGTTGCAACATAGGAGTGTTCGTCTTTAGGAGTGTTCTACAGCTTTCTCACACACACACACACACACACACACACACACACACACACACTACCAGTGAAAAAGTTTGGACACTAGAGTGAATCTATATTTTTCTTTGTATTAAAGACATTTTAATAAAGGCTTATGGTTGAAATGTAAATAATGAAGTTAACACTCATGTTTACATTTATTTCTGAATCAAAATGTAGTTTTTACTTAAAATTAAATTGCTTCCCCAAACCAGTAGTTTATGATTTAGAGCGTTAGGAGAAGCAGAATAACGAGTGACTCGGTCTATTTGGGAAATTTAAGAAGCTAGCTTATCACGCAGGTTGTGCGGCTAAAATTTCCTGGGTATCACGTCGTCGTTCTCTTAATAATTTGCATATTAAGCCGTGATGGGTTCAAGCCGTTGAGCCCGGGTTTGTGACATCACAATCTGAGCTCATAACGTAGCCCCCCCCAAATCAGTTTTGTACAGGGAATACTGAGAAAAGTCTGTTTTAAATGCAATAAATGTGATTTTTGTGATGTGTAAACACAATCTATATAATCAAAATCAGGATTAGATTTAAACATTTAAGTTTTTGAGTTCACGGCTACTTTAAAGCTGTTGAAGGTTTTTTTTGTTTTTCCCACTTCTTTCAGCTGACTGATGTTGATCACTGCTGGTACTGTGACAGTGGTCGAGACTTTATTTTCTGGCTCTCTTCTGGGAATGTTTGAATGTGGGAATGTGCTCAGACCGCTAAATCGGCTTATCCTGTGGTCTCCTACCTTTTGGGTTGTGAATGTGGCTGTGCTCCTGTTTTAGCATGAATGTAGGTCAGTGTTCGTCTGCTTTGATCCTGTTGGTGTCACTGCACTGTTCAGCGTTTTCCTGCTCTGACTTGAACCGTATGCAGATCTTGGAGCGTCTTGGAAAAGGAAAATCCCTCAAACATTGCTTGGGAGCACAATTTTAATTCTGACCCTAATCTGCTACTTGAGCTGGCTAATTAAGGTCTTCAGGAACATGAGAACATTGGGGATGCTGGATTAAAGCAGCTGTTAAGCGATGTAAGCTTGTAAGACTTAACCACAATAGGAGTCCCACGCCCTCCTGGCTGGAGACCTTCGTTCCACACAAGCAGTTACACACCAGGTTCCTGATCAAGAAACCGAGCAGTGCCCGCACTGACTGAATTTATTTGAGTTACTTTATCTGAGTTACTTCACAAAACGACACTCGCAGATCAACACCACTGGACATCTCAGTGTTGTTGTTGTTTTTTTTTTTTTAGATACAGTACGTACTGTGCAAAAGTCAGAGCCCGCCCTTTTGTTTATTCAGTTTTCAGTCAAATGTTCATTCAGTGTTTGTTGTTAATAATTTGGTGGTAAACAATAATGATGGTGAAAATGTTACAGTAACTAATTTCCATTTTCAGTCAAACAGCCGTGCAGTAACACATTATTACCTTTTTGGTGTCGGACAATAATCCTGTAAATGTGAATTTAATCTACAATTATACAGAAGCCTCCAACACTGAGTCTAATAGTTTTATCACTTATTTATGCAAATGAACTGCACTGGCATGAAACAGCTGTAACGTACTGGTTTGATGAAATTGGATGAATGGAAACCAGTAAAATGGTTATTTCTTCCTCAGGCCATTGACTCATCTTAATTTAATGGCAGTCGTAAATTACTTGAGTTGCCTGAGTCATTGTCTTGGTGACAACTTGACGTCGCCCCCAAGCACCTGATGTCACCGGTTCTTGGTTTGAGATGATCTAAATTTAAATTAGTGCTGGAACCGAACTGATTTTGGTGGCCGAGAAGCGTCTCTTTTCTGGTGGAAAAGCACAGAATGGTTTGAGATTAGGCACTGACACCTTTTCAGGGGAAAAAAAGAGTTGCCAGAGATCCCAGGTTGGGCAAAACCCTTAACCCACAACTGCTCAGCTCTATATTTAAATTGTATTGTGACTCACTTGTAAGTCGAGTTGGCTATAAGTGTATTCAAATGGAAGTGCATGAATGTACATCTAAAAAATGGCTGCCTGTTGTGATACGGTTCGATGCCTCCTCTGTCTCAGACTTCACATTGAGTGACGGGTCTACAGGGTGTGAACGGAATTCAGATATGAGGTTGCTGCATGGCACGCCACTGGACTGGCATGAATCGCTGCGGGATCACTAGGGAAAATTAGGGTTCATTTTACAGCATACAATCTGTGAGCTGAGGTGTTACCATTGGAACTAACATAACAAATGTGCTTGTCACCGTAGCAAAACAAAGTTTTTTTCCCCTTCTTCTCATTTCATTTTACATAATTCTACGTCGAATGCTGTGCATGGGATTGTGCCTTCCATCTGTGATCTCCTTGACTAAATCTCACTATCTCACTTGGACAAGGATCTCAAATAAGATCGAGTGTATCTGTAGATGCCTTGTGCGCTTGATTATCCAAACGTCGCTTGGTACATCGGCTGAGTTCAGTTTGTGGGAAAAGGAGACTGTTGAAACGTGGTCATGTCACAGCACATGGTTAGTGACAGAGATAAGAGCTGAATTTGTGTGTGACGGCTCTGCCAGTGAATGAGCTCATGGTTGAACTGCCCGAGGCAGATGCCTTCATTTCTGTGCAAGATGGCCACATTGCTTTAGCCACATGTCGAAAGAGGGAATAACAGGAAGATGAAATGTGTTTACATTTTCAAACACAAGTATTGCTCTTGTATTTTTCTAATCACTAATAGCTACTTGAATAAATTAAGCAATAGCTTTGCCACTGTGGGTGCACAAGTGACTCTTTATTAGCTATAGGGTGGTTGGAAAATTGCTTCTCTACAATACCCATTTTTAGAACAGCTGAGGTTACGTGAGCGGTTTTTAAGTCAGAATAGTTTTTGGAATAATTTTCCAAAGTTCTCGTCACATTCCAACAAATTCATTAAAATCTGCTCAGAGGAGAAACCCTTTGACCCCCCGGACTGTGTAAACAGGACCAAAAACAAATGATTTGGACCATCACCAATTAGGACTGTCATCAGTATTCCTGTCAATTCTGAAAGCTCCCCTAAATCAAATGCCAGTAAAAAAAAGAAAATACAGTTATTAATGCTTCAGCCTACTGATGAATCATCCACAAGCCTATAGTGTGTACATTCTTTCCAAAATGCATGTTTTCGAAGGAATCATGATAAATGGGTTTTATAAATTTCATCGTCCCACAATGTAACCAACAAAGCTGATCTCATAAAAAATTGTACAAAGATTTTGTTGATTTCATACTAATTAAGTCGTAAGAAAAAATATGAACGCAAACCCGCCCCTAACCTTAACCTTAATCTTTTCATACAAATTGAGTTGTGAAAATAGTTATGAATTTGCAAGAGAATTTATGCGATGGACTGGTGTCCCGTCCAGAGTGTATTCCTGCCTTGCGCTCAGTAATTTTTTTATTGTTTAATCAAGATTTTTTGTTGTTGCATGAAATCTAACATAAATCCTACAATTATCAACATTACAGAGAAATTCCTCTGTAATATCCTTCTCAGTAGGCATTAGAATGAACATGTAAAATTTCATGAATGCAAGTAATCTAGAAACTGGTTCTGATTATAGAAAAAAAGGGATTTTGAGAAAAATGGTTTTAAAAATACAATGTGATTTCATGTGTTTCCATTCGAGTAAGTGTGGTTTATAAGGTTTATAGAGGAAATTTACATATGTGTCATAATGATATATATATATATATATATATATATATATATATACATATACATCAGGAAACAAGCATTCTTTAAAGTTCTTTAAAGTTGCTAAGTTTCAGATAATGTGGTGGTCACGAGTGGACAAAAACAGTGAAATAAACATATTGTGAAATATTGTTGTGAAATATTGTGTTTTACATTTTTTATCACTGCAGTGTAAGAGAAGACATGTTATAGATGCAATTTTTATCCAAAAATCTGAAATCATTTCTACCTGTAGTGTCTCGCCTTAATATGAATTGGCACTTGTGTTAAATACACAGGCAAGATCTACATAATATAGTGAAATAGGAAATAGGAAAGGAAGTTGGATCAGACAATTCTGATTCCTGTCATGCTTCTGAAGCTTTAACTGTGGCTCATCCTGGCTCATGATTTGCCTCATTATGCCATCATCTCTGTTGTCATCAGTCACCCAGACAGCATTGTGGGACAGCTATGAAAGGATCTGCGATGGACTGATGACTGAAATCATCTTGTTCATCTCTGAGATCTCAGCAAGACCTAATCTAAGCTCTCTGCGCTCAGCGTCGGCCTACTTCTTAGGGATGTTCTTCTGCATCTTATTTTCAGCAAAGCACGTGCTGCGGCTTGTAACATAAGACTTTTCACTCGTACACTTTTGCTTTTTCGAGTCCAGTTGAGTACAAAACCAGGGGAAAAGAAACATTCCATTCTCAAAAGTAAAGATGTACTTTGCATTACATATAAAAAGAGTTATCATTGGCTTTGCTGCTTTTCCACTAAGAATAGATTCACTTTAGCCTGCTTTGGTCCTTAATAGCTCGCTTAGGACTTTTGGTTTTCTGAGGAACTGATGCTCTCTGCTGGCAGCACATGTGTACGTGCAGCTCACATGCGTTAAAAAAAATCACACACTTGTCTTAAAAGCACAAAATGGCACAGTGACATCTTTTGTACATAAGCAGTTTCATAAAATAGCAGAATATAAGGCTGTATTTAAAAGCAAACATTAAACATACAAATTTAATTGGAACTATATTATCAAACGAATCACTTCTACAAGTGGCCACCCACGTGATGTAGGCTAGTTAATACACACTTTGAAGGGAACCACGGTGTGTGAAAAACAGTAAAGTAATATAGAGTAGATCACTAATAATTTTAAAATATTGTCCTTGTGTATGTGCCTCGTGAGCATTTTCTTGCCATTTCACTTCCAGTTAACAAACATTAACTCTGAGGGAACCTAAAATGACTTTTTTATATACAGGATGTCTGCAAGATCTCTATTGACTTACCACATCACATCATGGTTTATACTAGATGTGCACTTGAGGTTTTTTCAGTTTTTGAAAAAATAAAAATAAATCCAATCCCGCCTGATCCCGCAGATATTTTCTAATGAACTTCCCAAAACCTTCCCAAAATATAAACAAGTTAAACTGATTTACCTGCCTTTTTTTACTGTAGTATAATGGCCAGAGCCTATATCATTTTGCCCATCTGCTGGCTTCATGCCGACATCATAAAAACGTCCATCTGAGCTTATTACACTTTTAACAGCATTTATAACACTGTGACATGGGATTGAACAGTGTTATTTTAGTTTAGTGCAATGTCTCATCAAATATAGTGCATCTCAAGCTAGGCTAATCTTAATGAGTCCGACATTTCTACATGGTCTCTGACAGTCTGTTATCTACATGACATTACAGAATATTAGCAAGATTATTCAGAATGCTAAACGACTTCTAGGATTTCCACTGCTTTTTTTATTTTCCTTTTTTTTTAATTTAAACTGGAAGCCCTTTTTTTCCCCAACTTTTTTTTTTTCAAGGTTAGCAGTTTCAAACATATAGTTGAGTGCAAAAGTTTGCCCCCCCCATCATGGTTTTTGAATGCAGAAAAAGGAAAATGTACCTTGATTTTACAATTTATCTACCAAAAAACCAAGATTCCAAAATGTATCCTGCAACAAGTCAACAATGCAAAACAAAGCTAAATAATTTGAAAAGCAATTTTGCCATGTCAGTGTATGACATCTGGTAGAGTTAGAACAGAGATGTCAAAAAGCTGTTGTTATCAGAGACGTTAGAGTTACAAGTTATTAGAGTATATTTATAACACATTCAGAAAGGGAATGTGACATACCTACACTATTCATTATTATCATTATATCATTATTTAGATTTTTTTTTACTATTAATATCTTAACATATAGTATTTGACTATTTTTGATTATTTCTTGTCATAATGAAAGAACATTTGTGTAACCTAACACACTAAATGTCTGGTTGCCAACTTTTGCACTTGACTGTAGGTTTGGAGATCATGGATTGCAGCCATCATACGGCACATGTACACTGTTGCACTGAAAAAGAAATATTGTAGATATGTGGTTAAGGCATTCAACAAAATATTGCAGGTAGAGTTGGAGAGAGATTGTAAAAGCAGTTATTTCTGGCATTAATGACCTTGTAGTCGCAAAGCATCAAACCTGAAGATGTATGCACAGCTGATTCATACTCAAACTGAGATTTATGGGTTAAAATACTCTGAATATTTAACATGAAACAAAGCAATTGTCTTTGAAAACCAATGGTTTGAATATTAGTTATTACGACATAAATTAAGATTCTGGTAGAACATGAAAGAAGTCCACCCTTTATGTGAAGCGGATACAAGTAGCGAGGAGATACATAACGTATTTTCAGTCAAAAAGGTGCGTCCTTTAATGATAATTTGTTGAGTTACTTTGAGATCTGCCTCAAGTCTCAAAACGGCTCAGGACAGCCGACAACGGAGGCCTGACATGACACACACACAACGACACGGCACTCCTGGGAAGAGCGGACACCACAAGTAGGAAGTGGGCATGCTGTTCATTCCTCACCTCCTCCCTCCCATCCACCCGATGCTGAGAGAAAGAGGTTCTACACCACCCCTCTGGTGAGACACAATGGTACATCCCACATGTTTAAGGAAAGTCTTGGAATGGGGGGAGTCAGATCCCCCACTTTTTAAACCCATTCCTGCATGGAGCGCTTGCAGTACAGTATGTGGCGCTTGGTGTCCTTACGCTTGACCCGGAATACGGTGTGCAGTAGGACCATGAGGCATAGGGCCAGCACGCAGGGGATGGCGATGGCCACCGCCTTCTCGGTGCCGCCAGTGCCCTCCGGCTTGCGCACGATATCCACGTCGTCGTGCTCGTAATGCGGCGGCTCGTCATCCTGCGCCGGCCGCCAGTCCCAGTCGGGGTCCGAGGGCAGGCCGTCGCAGCCCATGAAGTCTCGCAGGATGGACCTGGGGTAGCCAGGCTCCACCCGCAGCCGCCGGTTGTTGAACTTCCAGTATTCTTTTCCCTTGTAAAAATACGTGAAGCCTGTTTTGGACAGGAAAAGAGATATACTATTAATTAGCAATAATACAGTGCAAGATTCCAAAACACATTGTATTACATTATTGTTATCCAGTCATATCAGCTGTTTACAATGCATCGTGTAACCCTGATTTTGTCCAATAACAAAGCATTAGTTCTTATTTCTCAGGCACTGCTTATGAAGAGTTTAGTTCCAACACAGCACACTAGAAGTGATCACTATGGATTCAGAATAAGATGCAGGATGCCACTGAGGTTCATGTAGTTAAAATGCTCCTAGGGCTAGGCGATATCCAACAAATAATTATCACAACATTTCTTTGTTAAAAAAATCATGATTAGCATGATCAGTCGCCAGTCATAAAAATTACAAAAAGGGCAGCCTGTTTCTTTTCTTATATGCAATAATTATTGACATGTTACATGCAAATATTATTTAACATTATTTGACAAGGTGTTTAAAAATTCTAATTAGATCTTTCAGTGATCTGTCCACATTTTTAGACACTGGGTGGCAATAGGGGGCAGCAAGAGCGCATTAAGGGGGGGCACCACCTAATCATGTATAAGGCTGCATTAGCAGAATATCTGATTTGTTCCTCGGTGCAAAATGAATGGCCACATAATGACATTACTGTATCAGCTTCATAGTTGCTCTACAGGTCCTAATAAATGAAGGGATTTGGCCAACAATTCCTATAACATAATTATGATTATTATAGTCTGCATAAATTGCATAGGTGTGATATATGGTGAGAGCTCCACATTGCAAATTATTGCCTGTAAGGATCCGCATCGGTTACTTGTCAGTCATCGCATGCTAAACCCCTAAATGCTTCATGTTTAAAAAATACAATACCATGACAATATCGTATACCGTAATAAAAATTTAGGAAATAATGGTGACATGAAAATGTAATGCCAGCACTTGCCTACTTGTAATCCTAATATAACACCTATAAACCTTGATTAGATATGTACTGTAACTACATACTCCAAGAGTGCAGATCTTCAGTGACAATACTGGGAATATTTGTACTAATTTTGAACAGTCTCAATAATAGTTCACATCGGATTTAAAAAAGAATTCTAGTTGCGTGATGGACTGAATGTGAAAAGTGAAGGGAAAGGGCCCACCATTAGCCTTGTCCACAAAGGCACCCTGAGGAGAGTCTGGGATGCCCTTCCAAATGGTGATGGGTTTGGGGTAACCAGGGTCCATACTCCGGATGTCCTCATTGTACCTCCAGTACCTGAGCCAAAGAGAGAGGATTCAGAAAGGATCCCTTTAGTTACTGTTACATGTGAGACAATACATCAAAAGCCAAAAAAGGCTGTAAAACTCCAAATACATGTGTTTACCCAAATGGTTCATTGCACTGACATTGCATCTTAGGCTATGCTAATTCAGCAACTTGAATTAACGAGTCCACTATATACATAACAGTTTAAGCATGTGTCCTAAATAGGGCTGGCACGAATATTTGATAAATTCGATAATTAAATGAATTCGAAAACGGTAACATAATTCGAATTATCGACGCTTATATGAACTCTCAAACTTCCATAGACTTACCTTTTTGCCAGACAGTGTATTGTACCTTCTTAACGCAAAGTGGCGCCAGTAAAAACAGCGGTTTTTATATTTCACTATAGCTAACTATTAGAATGTTCAAATGGTGTCGTCTCAGTGGCTGAGGAGCCATGTGTATTGTGTATTCCCATAATGCACTGCGGCCGTACTACAGCTTTAACACTAAGAAACTGTTGTTAACAGCAAGTTGGTTCCCAAATGTAACATTGAAAAAAACCGTGTAATTAAAATAATTAAACTGTATAGTTAAAAAAGTGTAATTTTGACTGTTATTTGCAACATATAGCTTGTGGTCATATTTGCTTAGTGTCTCTGTAAACCCCAATCAGGCTTTAAATCATGTGTGCTGATTTATGGAGAGCGCTATCCTGCTAACCACTAATTACCCGATTAGCTAGCAGCTAGCTCGCTACTGAAAAGTATACTATTGTGCAAAGATAAGATGATCTAGTAACTCTTGTTTGTGATATCACTGTCTTAAACGACGATATCCGTTCTGCTTAGTAAGAACTGCTCTATAAAACACTAGGGTTTGGGGTAGTTGAAAGCAATTTAAAGGAGCCATGGCAACCATATTTTTAACCCACTTGCTAGTGACTCAGCCTGGTCTTCCTTACGTTTTGGGTGGAATGAGAACAGCATGAGAATGGCACTGACCTGTCCCCTTTGAAAAAATAGGTTTTGGCCACGTCCTCCCACCAAACAGCCGTCTCGATGTTCTGAGAGGGCATGCCACTGCCGAATAGTGAGATGTCCTGAGGGTACGTGGGCTGCAGAGTAGTGTCCTTAAACACCCAGAACCGGTGGCCTTTAGAAAGAAAGAGAAGGAAATCCACCTTGTTATTGGTATTTGTCAAGGGAACCCAGAATCGCGAAATGCCACGAGACAAATGCCAAGGTAAACAAGGCGACAATGTCAAATCTTACTCATCCAGGCCTTCTGACACCATTAATAAGCTCGTCTTGAAAGATCTTATCCGCAAACCATTCTCTTAGGCTCGTCTTTGTAACCATGTGATGTTACTAACATAACAGAAGAATGCGTGATTGTTTAAAAATAAAATAAATGACGTCTCTCACACAGACAAATTGCCAAAATGAGGCCTCACCTTTGAAGAAGACGAACTTGCCCTCGCTGTTCTCATAGACAGCGTCGATCTTGGGGGGCAAGCCTTTCCAGAAGTAGCTGATTTGCATGGGGTATCCAGGCAACACCGAGTTATCCCGTACCCTCCAGAACCACTGGTCCTAATGAAAAAAAACGTTACACAGCACGTTAATGCATGATAATGCACTTTTTTCATGTGAACACAAACACTGTAAATCACTGTGATGCATTATTTCAGGGAGTCTTTTTGAGTTCATGAATCTTAATCTATTAGTGTAAATTACACATGCAAATTAAGTTACAACAATTTATGTGAGCTGTCTAATTTTCAAATAAAGAGGGCGGTTGTAGCTCAGCAGTTAGGGTTCTGTGCTAATGACAAGCAGGTTGCGAGTTCAAATCCCCGGACTGTCAGACTAATTTTATGAACTATTCTCACTACTTGGTGTGTGCAATATTGAGCAACATTTCCGAACAGTCTGCGCATCTCCTTACGTGTAGTCACGCGAAATGCGAAGAAAGCCAAGTTGGAAAAACTTTTAATGTCACTTTTGGTGCTTGTAATGATAACAAAACGAAGCATTATTTTTCTATAACAGAGAGACGAGGCGAGAGTCCACGACAGCGAACCTTGTCTAGATCAGGAATCCTCTCAGCCTCATGAATCCGATAACACTAGTATTAACGTTAGCGTCGTGTCTTACAGAGAATCTCGAGTGCCTAAGGGATAGGGATTTCCCCTGGCTAATTAATGAACAAGATGTTTTTCCTCGAAGGCAGATTTTTTTTTTTTTCATTGAATAATTATCTGTACATTTCACATAATGAACATAACCTTCAAATCTCTGTTTTTTTTACAGTTAATAAAACGAATTGTACCATATATTATGGATTTTTTATGTCAATGCTACAATATTTGATTTTGTGCTACAACACTTGCATCAGTGCTACCTGCTCAAAAAAGTTAATGTACAGTCCTACTTGATCCGAATCCGATGAATCTGAGATCTCTGGTGAAGTTCCTGCGATTTCTACCTTGAAGACGAACAGCTCTTGGCGCAGGATGGCCAGTGTGTTGAAGCCTCCGTCGCAGATGTTGGGTTTGGAGTTGGGGTTGGAGGGTTTGGATTTCTGCGGCGGCCGATGAGGACGGCTCTGACGGTCGTGCTTTCGGGGGTCGGATGGAGGATGCAGGCGAGGAGGGGGCGCTGTCGTGAGCAATCGGGTTGGCTGAGGGTTCTTATCTGGAGGACCTGGAATCATCAAGAGAAATTTAAGTTTTCTTTTTGGTTGAGATGCCCCAATGAATGAAGAACACCAATGTACCTTGCCTATTTTTTTCCCTAGTCCTGTTCTGGTGTTCTGGGTCTGACCTTTGCCTGACTGTTTGGTTTATAAAAATGGATTTTCCTTTATTAACTATGTTTGCCTCGCTTTTCTAACCCCTGATATGGATACTGACAATGCTTTTTGGAAAAGCCTATAAATAAAAATCCAGCTCCCACTGACTCATGTGCAGATTACAGACTTTTTTAATAGTGTCTTGTCTTTTATTGCATATGGATTTTTAATATTCAAGGTGATTTCTTTATGTTTTTACCTCAAATTAATTTGACTTTTTTTAAAACGTGCTTTATAAGTTAAATTGACTTGACAAACTTATCGACTGAGAACTGAGAGAAAATCTTGATCTTCAGAAAAGCCGTATTATTTTTTTTACCGTAGATTTTCTGGATGCCCTGTAGATCGTCGTGAGGCAGTTTGAAGCTCTCCGTGTCCATGTACTGGTAGAAGGGGGCCATTATCGCAGTGGGGTCGTTGGAGTGCTCCAGGCCCAGAGCGTGGCCCAGCTCATGGACGGCCACCAAGAACAGGTCATTCCCTGTGATAATGTACAAGGACAAGTGAACTGTATGCACACACACACTACATATATATGTCGATTTACATTTATTCATTTGGCAGATGCGTTTATCCAAGTGAGGAAGAATCAGTCATGGCATTCCCAGTGCCCAAAGGAAAAAATGTCATAAATTGTGCCCTATTGACTATATACGATTCACTATATTGGGAGTTGTAGCCATGTTTGTAAGAATAGAAGAAAATATTCAGTGTGCGCATTTAAAAAAATCCCAGATTCCTAACCACTGCAATGGGTCCAAATAATGTACAGTAGAAGGTACGGAATACCCATAATGCACTTTGCCGTTGGTAAGGAATAGGGTGTAGGGAACCACTTCAGACACAGGGTCTGTTTGGGGTCCTTCTTTTTTCACCGCATACATAAATCCTGTATGATAGTAACGGACATATATACACCTTTTCCACACTCTTCCACAATCTGCTGTGCTGTGTAACTGTAGCTGTTTGACGGTGAATGAGCATATGGAGCATTCAGTAGCTAGCTAATTACCTAGCTAACGTTCTAAAACCACTACCAAACGTACATGATGATAGCAAACTTGCTAAAACAAGCACACCCTATCTAGCTACAATATTCCTGCAATTATAGTCCATTTAGCCAGCTAGCTATCACAGCTAACTTAGCTGACTAACACTATCTAATACTCTCCATACAATACTAAACTTTGTAGGTAGCAGCAACTAGCAAGTGAGACCAAGTGCTTTCGAACATGTTGGTACACTTAGCCGAACTTTACTAGAAGACTTTAATGTACTGATGGAAAATCATGTAGTTGCGTTTTGTTTCCTTATCTCATTCTCAATTTTTAACATTTCTCTGCACCTGACAGATAGTAACACTTGAGCGCCACTCTGCCTATGTGTGTCTAACGCTAACGCTAGCACTGTATGAATGATTGGAAAGATAAAATGATAATACTGCTGTCACAGTTTGACATGACCCATCATAATTTTGATTCGAGTCCCTGTCTGTCATGTTCTTTGGAAGTTTATTAGGCCTATAACAAGCGCCGCTAATTAATAAGTAACAAATCATGACTTCATTATCGAGGAAGCTATGCAGCTTTCATAATTTGCATATTGGATGGACCAGCATTTGGCAGAATCCAATCCCAGCATATAGCTAAGCAGTTAAAAGGTCAAGTGCCTTGCTCAAGGGCCAAACAGTGGCTCTCTGACTGTATTGGGATTTGAACTTACAACCTTCAGGTTGCTAGCACAGAAACTTTAACCACTGAGCTACTACTGCCTTGAATACAGAACATGGAGCGGTATGCAGTCCAGCACAGTGGAACCCTAGAAAAACCCATTGAAGTGAGCGGCATGTAGAAATAAAGACCACATCAAAATAAGACAGCAAGTGAGTCTGGGCATTATCTATCACTCAGGCAGACGGTAGTATGAGGCCTAGCTGTCAGTGTCCATTACGGGGATGATGGAGGTGTTCAACGCTGGTCTTGATAGCCCTCTTTGTCCAGCCAGACTAGCTATTATGAATCACAGCAGAAGGAGGATCTGATTACCTCTCGGCTAATGGATGTGCACTACAAACACCACGTCTCAGACAACACCGACTCCTCAGTCCCACCTTACAAACATACAGGCACTCCAACACCCACAAACAGACATGGACATCGCATTTACAAGACCACAAGCAAAAACAGGACAGCTCAGTGAAATACAACTTAAAGGAATACACACATTTCCACTTACCCCAAATGTAGTCGACCAGCGAAGACATGATTGGTGTCTAACATTTGCTTCTGTATTTTTGCATTGGAGCTACAAGGCTAGTGTAGCTAACAAGTGATAGAAGTCAATCTCACTCAAAATGCTTTCCCTAAATACAGTGCATGCCCGAATCTTCATATACCTGAATCATACGACATCGTTAAGTGACGCAATTAAAATTTTAAATAATTTTTTTAAAGGGATTTTCCCTTTTTGCAAATATGGAACTATATTATTATCCACATAACCTCCAGCTTTTTTGTTACAATTTCACCTTCAAACTTCAGGAATTGTGGCCTAGAGGGTGGAATAAAATGGTTGATTCCGGTTGTCCAAGATGGCGGCCCCCGTAATGTTACAGCTTCAGCTACTCTGTCAAGTTCTGTTCATGTTTATACATTACAGTAAGTCTGAGGCAAATATTTATGCAAAAGATTTTGGGTGAGTGAGACTTCCATTACTTGTTAGCTACATTATTCTCGTAGCTCCAGTGCAAAAAACTAAAGAAGCAAACTTTAGACACGGAACATGTCTTGGCTGTTGGACTACACTTGCGGTAAAAAGTTTGTAAATTTGATTTGATTTTTGGTGAAATATTCCTTT